>CAUYSK010103234.1:0-12024 GCA_963575035.1 Avahi laniger | reverse complement strand
TTAATTTCTTTCTATTTTTGGTAGAGATGAGGTCTCGCTCTTGCTCAGGCTGGTCTCGAACTCCTGAGCTCAGAACGATCCGCCCACCTCGGCCTCCCAGAGAGCTAGGATTACAGGCGTGAGCCACCGCGCCCGGCCCCTCCCATCGCTCTTAGACAGACAGACCTGGCCTTTGAGCCCCTGAATGGTCCCCCTCTTACCTCGCCAACCTTGCCAAACTCCCCTTGCACCTGCCTCCCCTTTCTCTCCATGCTCAGCCACATAGATCTCTCAATTCCACCTCAGGGCCTTTGCACATGCTGTTCTCTTGACACTCATTCTTCAGAACTCAGCTCAAAAGTCACTTCCCTGAGGAAGCCTTTCCTGTGATCCCCTGCACTAGAGCTGATACCTTTTCAGACTCCATGTGCATTTTCTCCTTTGCATTTACCTTGGTTTGAAATTGCTTGCTCATACAATTATTTGACTAAGATCCGTCTCAGCCTCCAGACTCTAAGCTCCATGTGGGTATGGACAGCTCTGGTTCACTCACCATGGATCCTGGTTCAAGTATAGTGCCTGACACAGTGCAGGCACCTGGACTGCTCCCTCCATAAAAGGGGTAGGGTGGGGTGGAGCTGGCTTAGGAGAGAAGCCACAGGGGCTCAGGTTGGCCACAGTCCAAAGTGTGGGGAGGGCGTTGTGAGTGGGGTAGGGGCTGGACCACGGAAGCCCTCCGGTAAGGTGCTTGGACCTCGACGGATGATTGGATAAAGAAAATGTGGTGTATGTATACCATGGACTATTACTCAGCCTAAAAAAGAATGAAATTATGTCTTTGCAGCAACACAGATAGAACTGGAGGCCATTATCTTGAGGGAAGTAACTCAGAAGCAGAAAGTCAAATACCACGTGTTCTCACTTACGACGGGAGCTGACTAGCGTGTACCGTGGACAGAGGGAGTGGAAGACGCTGGAGACTCAGGGGAGCAGGAGGGTGGGAGGTGGGGACAGGGGAGTGGGATGAGAATTACCTAACGGGTACTGTGCGCACTACTTGGGCGATGGGTACACGAAAGGCCCAGACCTCACCACTGTGCAATTCATCCATGTGACAAAGTGCGCTTGTTTCCCCTAAATCTATAAAAATAGTAATAAAAACTAAAGTGCTCGACTGCTTCCTATGGAAGGCGTGAGGTCACCGAAGTGTTCTGAGTGCTAAGGAGGCTTTGCGAGGAGAGATGGAGACAGATCTCCAGCATCATCCGGGAGGCCGGCAAGAAGGTGACGAGGGTGGCAGGGCGTCAGGCCTGGGCCAGGGAGTTGGCGCCTGTAAGCAAAAATGCTAGAAAGAAACTAGAGCCCTTCTGGGGTTTCCAGTAACACACAGGCTACCTGGGCCAGACCGAACGGTGAAGGCTGTGCGCGTGCATGTGCTGTGTGTGCGTGTTGGGGTTGACGGCCCCAGGATGCCCCAGGATGTCCGGGGATGATGAGGATGGCAGAGCAGAGCACTCCCCCGACGCCCATCAGAGCCACCCCAGGCTTGAAGAGTGGGTGAGTGAACCGGGCACAGTGTGCTACCGCCAGGGCCGAGAAGCTGGGCTTTGGGGTCAGACCGGAGTCCAGTCCCAGCTCCACCTCCAACTAGCTGGGAGAGCTTGGGTGAGATATGTCATCTCTCTGAGCCTCAGTTTCTGCTTCTGTGAAGTGAGGAGTTGAATCTATGTCCTGCGATTGTTGTGGTGATGAGAGCTCTGTGCGCAGCATCTAGCCCGTGGCGGATGACTGCACGTGGGTAGTTTCCAAGCCCTTCTCCCCCGCCCTCATGCACTCCATCTTCTAATCTTAGCCGATGGTCATTGAATACTCTGTATACACTCAACAGTGAAGAGAGCCTCGTCCTGCAGCGCCAGCCACAGCAAAGCAGGCAGAGGGCCTGGGAGTGACTGATGGGAGAAGGGGCTGGGCACTTCCCTGCTTTCTGGAAGGCGAGATGACAATGCTTTTTATTCTTGCCTTTTTAATGAGAAAGTTTCACAGCAGACTGGCGACTTTTCAGTGTGTCTACAGCTGCCCCAGATCACGTGGAGATTATCCCCCTGCACACAGTGGCTCTCAAGGTGACAGTGTCTGCACGGCAGACTCCACCGAGCCTGCCAGCAGGGTCATTCTACATCAGAGAGTTGCTGCCCAGGCCAGCAGAGGCACTGCTGGGACCGGCCCCCTCATGCATTCCTCCCTCTGTTCTCTCACCGCGGGCCCTGCTGACCAGGCCAGGGCGAGGCGGGATGCTGAGGTGACGGGACAGGAGCTCACCTTCTACTGTTAAAAATGCAGATCCTTGTTTACAACTAACTGATGACAACCAGGTACAGATTTCTCTGTTCCATCCGCACTCCCACTGCTTCACTAGACCAGCCTCAAAACACAACAAAACAACAACAACAACAGAAAATGCAGATCCTGCTTTTTTGGGGGTGGAGGTCTGGGGTAGAATAGAGGCTGTGGTTCTAAGAAGCTCCCAGGATGGGAGTCTGCTGGTCTCCAGCACAGCTTGAGGAGTGAGCATGTAGTGCTGCAGATTAAAGATCTAGGTGTCGACCATGGGGCACTTAAAAAAAAAACTTCTTTACATATTAATTTTTATATTCCCTTTACATATGCATTTTGTACATCTTCCCTATTTCCCCACCATTTAGTCATGTTATGGAGTTGGGAACTTGCCCTGGACAGTTTCTCCAGGGAAATTTCCATTGCTCATCCCATTCTAGAAGGTCGACTCTGATCAGGGTGTGGAGAGCCAGTGCAGGGTCCAGGCGTGGAAGCCAGGAGGTTGGTGAGCAGGTCTTTGAAACTGTCCCGGGCAGAGACGGTGGTGGCTCGGACCAGGATAATGACCAGAAGGGAGAGAAATGAAGGGAAGCACGAGTTTGGGGGGGAATGGGGGTGGGACTGGGAGGACCCCCAGGGTGGAACCGGTGCCACTGCTGGGCAGCTGGGACTGTGAGGAGGCGGATTGGGGTTGGGGGGAGATGTGGCCCTGGCAGGAGCTCAGGACATGGCTGCCCCTGGCATCAGGCTTTGGGGATAGCAGGACAGCCGGCACCCAGCACAGAGCCTGGCGCAGTGCCTCGTGAGTGCATGTGGGATGAGTGAAAGCAGAAGTTCTGGACAGTGAGAGAGAGAGAGAGAAAGAGAGAGGGAGAGAGAGAGAGAGAGCGCGAGCCTGGGTGGGGAAACCAGGGCTTTCTAATTTCAAGATTTTTTTTTTCTTTTTTTGAGACAGAGTCTGGCTCTGTTGTCTGGGCTAGAGTGCCATGGCATCAGCCTAGCTCACAGCAACCTCAAATTCCTGGGCTGAAGTGATCCTCCTGCCTCAGCCTCCCAAGTAGCTGGGACTACAGGCACGTACCACTGTGCCTGGCTAATTTCTTTCTATTTTTAATAGAGATGGGGTCTCGTTCTTGCTGAGGCTGGTCTCAAACTCCTGACCTCAATTGATCCTCCCACCTCAAGCCTCCCAGAGTGCTCGGATTACAGGCATGAGCCATCACGTCCAGCCAAAGTTGTTCTTTTTTAAGCACAAAAGGAGGCAAGAAAAGCTTCATCTTTCTCTGCTGCTTCCCTTTTAATAAAAGGATTTGTTATGTAGAATTTGGATTCAGTCCAAAGGCCACACTTAAGGACCTAGAAGACCACAAGTTGCCTTAAAGCTGTAGGTTCCCTACCCCTGTGTGGGTGACTGAGGACTTGCCCGTGAGGAGGTTCCTGGAGCTCTTACTTTTCCCCTGTGGCTCATGTGGCCTGAAAACCACAACCTAACGTGTCCTCAAATGTTGAAGCGCCACAGTTAGACGTGTGGTGGTGGAGCTCACCACAAGGTGGCGCTCACAGGCTTCTTGTATTTTTAATTTCCATCCTTCCGTGACAAATTTGGCATTCTTGCTGCGTTGCTGAAAAAAATGGAATCCTGACTTAGTCTTCACCAGTTATGAGGCTGACTCCAAGTGCTACGCTTTTTCTGTTCTACCATGTTGCGACTACCCCTCAGCTTGGGAAATACAGGCTGGAATGCCAACACCAAATAAAGGTCCTTATTCCACAATGCAGTGTGAGGGGCAAACCAATGGCAACATAGTGCAATTCTCTGACCAGCTGTGTGGCCTTGGACAAGCCAGTCAAGCTTTTGGAACCTCAGTTTTCCTCATGGAAAATGGGGATAGTAATCATTACTCGCAGCGTCCTTGGCAGACGTGAGAACAAATAGGAACAGCACTGTACTTTTTTATTTATCAGAGCTTTCCAGAACCCAGCCCCGCACTGCCCCCTCAGCTGGGTTCTTCCAGCCCACGTTTACAGAGCTCCTGCTCCCTACCTGGTCCTGTGCTGGCTGCTGGGGGGGCGGGGAAGGTAAGTATGATGCAGTGGCTGCCCTAGGAGCCTGGAGGAGTCTCTGTTGAGGAGAGGTGCTCCTTGGGCCCAGGACTGTGAGTGGTGTCCCTTAGGTGTGGGCCATCAGGGCTGTACCCTGTGTGTCCTCACCTCCAGCCCAAGGTGATGGGAATTCGGCTCTCCAAGGCAGAACAAGACTCCCTCTGATACCTGCCCAGCACCTGTTAACGCATTGGCATTAGGTCGGCTGGTCCTGGTGAATGGAGACTACAGTGTGCACTCCAACGTAGGAATGTACAAGCAAGCGGAGTCCCATTGCTTCCAGAAATCACACGGTTTCTTGCAGGCCCCGGCCTTTGCAAGACCACAATAGGAGTCATTGTCCACTCAGTGATTCAGGGCCTCCTGGACAGGGGACCATGTGATGTGCTTCTTCTTTAATAAAGTTTCCAGGAACAGCTTGCCTCTGTGTGCAGGGTTTGGTCTGCTTTCTCTTCTTAGGAAAGAGACACCAAGTGAGCCTGGCTTTTCCTTGACGTCTGCTCAGCCAGAGAATGGCTGAAAGTCTGATTTGGCTGTGGTAGTTCTCAGATGCCTGGTATCAGCAGCTCTTCCTTTTTGTTTTCCAGAGGTTCTGCTCCAACAGAGGTGTAGCATTGTGGTTACGAGTGTGTCTTCTGGAGCCACATTGTCTAGGTTCGAGTCCCACCTCTACTACTTGCTAGCTATGTACACTTAGTTAAGTGACTTTACCTGTGGCTCAGTTTCCCCATCTATAAAGTGGGTTACTGTGAAAATTAAATGACTGTATTTTGCAGAGTGCTTAGAACAGTGCCTGTCATATAATAACTGCTATGTCAGTATAAACTCTTCTGTTTCTTCTCCATGCCTTACTTTGCCTTCTTCCTGGAGATGCAATAGGGACACAGACATTTATAAAGCAGCATTATATCTGAAGCACTTTACATATGTAATTTGTGAAGCTCTAATATTCATACCAGGTAGGAATTTGGCCAACCAGGAAACAGAGTCTCGTTGGGGGAAAGTGCTAGTGCCAGGTCACCACTGCTGTGGAGAAACAACCAAGTCTTCAGCCCCCGGGGTGGGGCATTCTCTTCTGATCCCCCGTCTCCTGGCCCCAGCTCCCTAGTCCCTCAGCTGTTTCTCTGTCCACTCCTCACTCTAATCTGTCTGGTCTGTCACTGGGAGCATTAGAGTAAACAAGGCTGCCTGTTCTGACAGATAACCTCAGCTCTCAACACTACACACTGGAGATTTCTCCAGTGAAAGTCAGGTACGGGGGGTGTGTGTGTGTGTAGGGTGGGGGGATCCTGCTCCACACAGTTACTCAAGGATCCAGGATCCTTCCTTCCAGTGACCTTGCCACCCTCCAGGGGCTCAGAGCCCCCCCCCCCAAAGATCCTGTGCATTTGGCCTGCCGACAAAGGAAGAGTGAGGGCATGGAGGCTGTGGGGGGAGGCAGTTATGGGTAGAGACTGTTGGCTTCATCTGAATCTCACCCCTGCCCAGGACACGTGAAATGCATGCTTTCATGCTGAAATGCATGCTGAACTGAGAGGCTCATCTCGGGGCAACTTGGAGGACACCTAACTCTGCCTGGGAAAGGGGCTGAGTGTTTCACCAGAAAGGCAACATCTGAGTCAGGTCTTGAAGAGTGAGTAGGAGTTCTCTGGATAAGGAGGAGGGGAAGGGCATTCTGGGCAGGAGGAACAGCATGTGCAAAGACACATCAGGAAAGTGCCAACATGGACACAAAAGGTAAGGACCCAGCATGGTAGGGTCACAAAGTGTGAGGTGGGAGGTGGGGGTGGGGGAGCTGCGGAGAAGAGGCTGCAGATATAACCAGGGCTGGGGTTTGAAGCTTCCTGTTCCTCATCGTTCCCTCTCCTTCCGGTCCCCGCGCCAGGCCTCCTCCCGAGGACTCTGAGATGTGGGGATCCCTCCCTTCTGCCCTCAGAAGCACTGATGTTCAGGCCATTTTGCCCTGGAATGATCCCACCTGACCCTCACAGCAGTCTGGAAGGGTATAGGTAATTACGGTTCCCATTGCTTTTATTGTCTAATTGTTTATTGCTGGTTTATAAAAAAAAGTTGACCTTTGTTTATTGAGGTTGCATATAGTAAACTTGCTAGATTCACCTGTAGATTCTTTTGGATTTGCTATGTAGACAATCATATCATGTGCACACAATGAACTGACAGTTTATTTCTTCCTGTTTTCATTTATTTTCCTTACCTTATTGCACTGGTTAGTATCTCCAGTAAAACGTGATAGAATCAATAATAGCAGACATCCGTGCCTCTTTCCTGATCTCAGGTGGAAAACTTTTGGTGTTTTTCCATTAAGCATAATGTTTAATTATCATAAATTTTTTAAAGTAGGTAGCTTTTATCAGATTAAAGAAGTTTCCTTCCATTCTAGATTGCTAATTTTTTTTAAAAAAATCATGAATTGGTGTTGAATGTTATCGTATGCTTTTCCTGCATCTGTTAAGATAATCTCATGGATTTTTCTACTTATTTTGCTAATGAGATGACTTCATCAGTGGTTCTCAATTGAGGGTAATTTTTCTCCCATGGGGATATTTGGGAATGTCTGGAGACATTTTTGATTGACTCAACTGGGTGTATGTGTGCACTACTGGCATCTAGTGGGTGGAAGCCAAGGGTGTTGTTAAACCTTCTGCAGTGCACAGAACTGCCCCCCACAACAAAGAATTATCCAACCAAAAATGTCAGTGGTGCCAAGGTTGAGAAACCCTGATTTATGTTCCTTAAATTTTTGAGTGGTAAATCAACCTTTTGCATTTTGGAAATAAAACCAACTTGGTTGTGATTTAATATTCTTTTTATATATCACTGTATCTGATTTTCTAACATTTTGTTTAGCATTTGTATCTATGTTCATGAAAGATTGGCCTATACTTTTCCTTGCATGTAATGTCCCTGTGAGGTTTTGGAATTAAGGATGTTTTGGCCTCATAAGATGAATTGGGAAGTGTTCCCTCTTTTTCAGTTCTCTGGAAGGCTTTGTGTAAGATAGATGTGCTCTCTGCCTCCCTTTACAATCTGACCTGCCTCTGCTTATGTCTTCAATCCCATAAGCCATTAATGTCCTTTGTGTGAGCCGAGATGTTTAACTGGACTAGGTTATACGGCTAAGCAGGATTATTGTTTTGTGAAGGTCAGAACTCACCCACGCCTACGGGACTCCTGTAAGGCCCAGGGCAGGTAGAAAGGCTCACTTTGGCCTCAAGCCTAAGTTTTATGATCTACCTCAGACTTTCTTATAACTCTGGAAGTTATTGGGCACTGATTCAAATACTAGCTAAGTGGGCTAGTGATTCCATTCGGCCATCGTCCCTTGTCTCCAGCGCTCTTGGGCAGGAACACTAGGAGAAGAGCAGGGCAGGACCAAGACAATCCTGGGACTGGCCATACGCTAATCACAGAAGCTCCAAAATCTTACCCTCTACCGCTATCTCAATTGTGTCTTCTATTGTTAACTAAACTTTTAACTCCTTTCCAGGGTGGAAAACCTTTTAGTTTCTTCTACCCTCTGCCTGTCATGAGGGGTGCGGAGGGTAGAGAGAACGCAGGTTTTTGCATCAGACAGACTTGGTTTGAATTCTAGTTGTGCCACTCTTAATTTTAACAGTATTACCTGAAACAAGACATTTAGCTTTTCTAGTGAGGCCTCTGTTTACTCATCTGTGAAGTGGGACTAATAATGCCTACTTCAGTGGATTAAGAAGAAAGGGATTTATTGAGGGGTCTAGATGGTTCACAGCCTCAGAGGGCTGAAGACAAGACACTAGGCTGAATTTCCAGCAATGTTTCTCAATACCAGCACAGAGCTGATCATCAAGGGACCTGCTGCTTCATCCACAATCACGAAGCACCAAATTGGAAGACTGTCCTTACAGTGAGGAAGCCAATGCTGGACCTAAGCCCACAAAATAACCTCACCCTGCCTGCCTGGTTTCTGGACTCAAAATCCCATTCACATGCAGCTGATTGGGGAAACCAAAATCACTTTTGTAGCTCTAGCTGCAAGCAAGCCTGGAAAACACAGTATTTGCTTTCCAGCCTTTGCATGCAGGAAAGACGTTGAAACTGGTGGTGAGCAAGCCTACCCACCATGTGCACTGCAACTGGCTATAATATTTTCAACCTTGTTTCTTTGCATGGTTGTTTCGGGCATCTATGTTCTCAGTCCCAGCTCATGAACCATGGTTATTCTTAGTTATGACAACACTCTCCCTCTTGCAGCTAGGGGTAGTCATGTGACCTAGTGCTGACCAATAATAGTGAGGAAAAATCTGCTGGGTGGCTGTGGGTGGAGGCTTCTGGGAAGGCTTTTGCTTTCTAACAAAGTGGACAGCTGTAACTGGTGCCAGCCCTTCCTTCCATTCTGCTTCAAATGTCTGGAGCTGCAGCAGCCATCATGTCAGCATGAGTCAACAGCCCTGAGGATGAAAGGCCAAAGAAAAGGCTGGCAGAACAGAAGTCTGGAAGATCCTGAGCTCCTGTTGGCAATGTTGAGCTGCTGAGCCAACTGGAATAAATGCTTCCCTCTAGACTTCTTGTTGCATGAGGAAAACACATTCTTATTGATTCAAACAATTGCTAGTCATCTGTTATTGCAGCTAAAAGCATTCCTAAGTGATAGATAATTCTTCCTCTTAGCAAGGACGTGGCTGCACTGCTGATGAAGTGGTCCACCTATAACATTAGATTGCTCACAAAAGACTTTTAGAACTCTTTCATATCCCCTCTTGAGGGTTAAATTTCCATGAGAACAAACAGCCTGGCCTTTCAATGGGGGTGAAGGGGATCTCTCAAGGAGCTTGGGAGGAGGTATGAGCAGGACATAGCTGTGACCCTCAGTCTCTAGAGCCCAATGGGGAGGCCAGAGGAGAAGATCTCAGGCCTCTGTGAGGTAGATAAGCTTGGAAAATAGGTATCTCTCAGTGCACGACAGAGAATTAGAGGAAATGTTTGAACAGTGTCATTGTGACCGGCCCAGAGGTCATGGTGGCTGTGTCTGACCAGAGAGAGAGGGAGGTAGTGCTGGCCAGGCAGAGTAGGGAATGGAGTTGGGTCCCAGGGACCAGGGAGCAGTGTTGGGGAGATGACACTGAAATGAGCTGACTCAGGCACAAACAAGGTCTTCAAGTGACTGCCTCCAAGTGTCTTCTGCAAGCGACGAGCCGTGTCCGGTGGTCATCTGTGGTCTGTATGGAGCAGGAGGCACAGGGGCCGGGCTGGCTTTCGAACAAGCGGGCAGCTGTGTAACCTGAAGGCTGTTTGCCCTCTGTGCTCGCTGTGAGCATCCAGCCCTCTCTCACAGGCCCGCAGTCAGTGTGCGCCGGGGCCCTCCGCTGTGCGAGGCACTGTGCCGGGGACCAGGTGGCAGGGCTGAGAAGGTCCCATCTCTGAGGAACCCAGTCTAGTCATGGAGAAATAGACAGGTTAACTGGCACTTTGGAGGCAGCCAAAAAGAGGGACTCATCTGATCTGGGAAGGCTTCCCCAGGAGAATGACGGCTCGGTGGCAACGGGAAGGATGAGAGGGTGAGGGACGTGCCAGTGGCGGGAACTGCATCTGCAAAGGCTCAGGGGCAGGAGAGCCTTCCGCTCCTGCTCGGTTAGGGCTGAAGCACTGAGTTCAGGGGAAGAGACCGAGGACCTGCACAGGCATCGGGGTCGGGGCAGCCGGGCTGAGTGGGAGAGTCAGGCCCTGCAGTCAGACTCTGACTCCTCCGCATGGCCTTGGCGGGTTACTTAACCCCTCCGAGCCTGCTTCCTCTTCTGTGCCATAGGGACAACAGTTTTCCTCTTGGGAGAACTTTCACTGGGGTAATGAATAACTAGGAATTGTTAATCAGAAAAATGAATGTAAAATAACTACCATATTGTCTGGCACATGTTGGATATTCAAGAACAATTTATTGAATCGATTCTAAAGAGATTTTCCCCCTAAATTTGAACATCTCTGATATTGGGACCCATCGTTAAGGTCTAACAGGCAGCATCATTTCTTTCTTGGTGCTACATAAACTAATGATGTCATGCAATTGATGACATCTTTTCTTTTTTTTTTTTTTTTTTTTGAGACAGGGTCTTGCTCTATCTCCTGGGGTAGAGTGCAGTGGCATCATCATAGCTCACTGCAACCTCAAACTGGGCTCAAGTGATCCTCTTTTCTCAGCCTCCCAGGGAGCTGGGGCTATAGGCATGTGTCATCATGCCTGGCTAATATTTTTCTATTTTTTGTAGAGACAAGTCTTGCTCTTGCTCAGCTGGTCTTGAACTCCTGGCCTCCAGTGATCCTACCACCTCGGCCTCCCAAAATGCTAGGATTACAGGAGTGAGCCACTGTGCCTGGCCCTATTGATGACATCTTATTTTCAGTGAAATACAGCAGTGGCATCAGCTGACAATAGACATCAGCAAATTTTTCTATAAAAGTCTAGATAGTAAGTATTTTAGGCTTTGTGGGCCAGGTGGTCTCTGTTGTACTACTCAGCTCTGCCGTTGTTGTGCTAAAACAGCCACAGACAGTATGTAAATGAATGAGTATGGCAGTGTCCAATAAAACTATTTATGGACACTGGCTTTTGAATTTCATATAATTTTCATGTGTCACAAAGTATTCTTTTTATTTTTTGTCAACCATTCAAAATGTAAAAACTATTCTTTTGAGTTCGCAGGCTGTATAAAAACAGGTGGTGGCTATATTTGGCCCAGACCACAATAATATCTGTTGGGAGATGGCCAAGAATTGCTTTTCATAAATTTCTGTGCTTTATGCTTCTGTTACTACCTGGAAAGTTTCCAGATCATCTTCAAGCCTTACTAGGAATTATTATGGTGTTTGTGGGTATTGGAGGTAATTTGACTCTAGAAACTACTCTCGGGTAGGCTGGAGTCCTTTCCTGTAGGAGCTGATCCACGAACTGAGTTTCGCAGGATGAGTTCAAAGTGCGGGGCGGGATGGGGAAACACACACAAAAGTGTGGAGCATCTCTGTCTGCGTGGGGAGCCGGGCATGGCTAGAGAGGAGGTGCCAGGGCAGGGGGGCAACACCCGGCCTCGGAAGCCAAGCAAAAGACAGGAGAGCCTAACTTGAGGACCATAGCTTGGGCTTAGAAGGTCTTCAAGTCTCCTGAGATTTATGCAAAATTTTGTGGGGATGTTTATTTTTCTAGGAAGAAGGTCTATACCTTTTGTCACATTCTCAGAGGAGCATGTAGCCCCCACTTAAAAATAAGACCACAGCCCTAAAATGAGTGAGGAATCCTTTGCAGTAGACACCTAATCCCAGAAGGCTGTCTGCCCCGCTCAGCTTCCGCATCTCTAGGAGCGCTCTGATATGCAGGGATGGGCCCCACTTCCTTGTGACAAGACCCTGCTGCCAGGCCACACTTGATTGGTCCAGGGATGGCATCTCACTTCAGTGATTGTCCCTGGGATTTTTAAAACCTAGAACCAAAGGTGGTAGCTGGTATTGGGGGTGACAGCGAGACAAAGACAGGAAATATGAAGCTTGGGAGTGGGAGGCGGCTAACGCTGTCCATCCCCAGAGGAAACTGGCATGAATTAGGAGGGAATGAAAGCAATACAC
>CAUYSK010103228.1:0-23394 GCA_963575035.1 Avahi laniger | reverse complement strand
TTATTGTTTGCTTTTTAATAATTTATTTTGAACACTATATAAACATTATTTATATTTTGGTTAGACACATTGAAAATATATATTATTAAAGAATTATTTTTATTTATTTATTTATTTATTTTTGAGATAGAGTCTCACTCTATTGCCTGAGTAGAGTGCCTTGACATCAGCCTACCTCACAGAAATTTCAAACTTCTGGGCTCAACCTATCCTTCTGCCACAGCCTCTCGAGTAGCTGGGACTACAGGTGTACACCACCATCATGAAAGGCTAATTTTTCTATTTTTAGTATAGATGGGGTCTTGCTCTCACTGAGGCTGGTCTCGAACTCCTCAATTCAAGTGATCCTCCCTACTTGGCCTCCAAGAATGTTAGGATTATAGGCGTGAGTCACTACACCTTGCAGATTCTTAGTTATTCTTTTTATAATTTTCTTAGTTATATTCATCATTCATTTTTCAAATGAATTTTAAGTAATTTTTGTTTCTAAAAATAAATTTACTAGCACATAACTCTATAGATTATAAATGGAATTGCATTAAATGTATTAATTTTAGGATAATTTGCATTTTATAATATAAAATCTTTCTATACAATAGCAAAATATATCTTTCCAGTATTTTAACCAAGTGTTGACATAGAACATTATTTTTCAAATGATTATATTTTCTACCAAAACACTGTGACTTAATCAAATGTAAGCTAATGAACATTGTATATAACAGCAATGAATAAAGAAATGGGTCAACAGAACCAGTAGGACATAACTATGAGAAGAACATATGCTTTGGAATTTGATTTGATTTTGACTCTCTTGAACTAACACTAGTTAGTTAATCTGACAGAGTCTTAGATTCATCATCTGTAACAAGTGGTAATACAGATTTGTAAAGACTATATTATGTTACTCAGAAAAGTGCCAATTATATGATAAACACATAAGAAATACTAGTCAGAAAATCCCCTTCATGATGCAATCTTGAATTTTGGCAATCTTCAGTTGGTTTGAATACTATTCTATTCATTAATTTTAGACACCCTGAAGCATTTGTGCTGAGCTTGAGTCCCTATTGAAAAATCACATAAGTGTGTTTATACTTAAGGATTTTGAAATACATGTTTCTTACCCTTGGAGATTATGTATGTTAATTAAATATCAAGTAGAACTTATTACACAAATTACACTGATGATCACTGTCTTAATTTTCTATTTCTCCTTGCTGCTTTCAGATATAGGGTGCTTTTTAACCTGAAATATACACATAGAAAAAAAGGCCCTCTATAAATTAAATAGAACTAAATTTTTCAGCGATATTTTCTATATCTCACTCATTCATTCAATAGATATTTAATGTATATTTAGTATACGCTAGGCACTGTGATAGGAAATAAAGGATAAACATAATTAAGTGGCCCCTGACCTCATGTAGCTTATGTTATAGCATGGGAGACAGCCCAAAATATAATTAACTATAAATTATTAAATTATAATTTTGATGAGTGATATGAATTTAGGAAGTCTATAGGAGCATTTAAACTGTGAGGAAAGGAGTATTAAAGTTGAAACCTTAAGAATAGATAGGCGTTAATTAGGTGAAGGAAGCATAAGGCCAGTATGGCTAGAGAATAGAGCAGAAGAGGAATGCAAAATTAAGTTTGGAATCAGAGGAAAGAGACAGAATTTCTGACCGTGTCCCACAAACAATGGAAAGTTACTGTTGGATTTTAAATGATTTTAATAATATTTTAATGATATTTAAATGATTTTAAATATGATCAAATTTATTTTTTTAAAGAAAAAATATCACTGCAGACTGGAAATGAAGAAAACGATAGGGTATGTGAAAAAATCATTCTATTAAATTTCAAAATATTAATTAAGGGGATACAAGTGTTTTTGTTCCATGGATACTTTGTATAATGCTTAAATTAGGGCTTTTGGTGTGCCCATCACCAGAATAGTGTTTATTGTACCCAATAGATAAGGTTTTCTCCTACACCTCTTCTCCCAACCTCTCCGTTTCTTGGTTTCTCATGTCCTTTATATCTCTTTGTGTCTGTGTGTAATCATGACTTAGCTCCCACACATTAGTGAGAATATGTGGTATTTATTTTTCCATTACTGAGATACTTCACTTAGGATAATGGTCTTCAATATCATCGATGTGGCTGCAAATGGCATTATTTCATTCCATTTTATGGCTGAGTAATACTCCACTGTGTGTGTGTGTGTGTGTGTGTGTGTATACACAACATTTTCTTTATCTAGTCATGAATTCATGGGAACTTAGGCTGATTCCCCATCACTGCAGTTGAGAATTGTGCTGTGATAAACATTTGAGTGCAGGTGTCTTTTTCATAAAATGAATTAATTTCCTTTGGGTACATACACAGAAGTTGCTGGATCAAATGGTACGTCTATATTTCTTTCTTTGAGGAATCTCCACATTGTTTTCCATAGAGGTTGTACTAATTTACAGTCCCACAAACAGTATACTCTTCTAGACATTGGCCTAGGCAAAGAATTTATGACTAAGACCCCAAAGGCAAATTCAGCAACAAGAAGAATAAATAAATAAACTTGATTACATTAAAAAGCTTCTGCACAGCAAAGGAAATAATCAAGAATAAATAGACAACATACAGAATGGGAGAAAACATTTGCAAAGTATACATCCAATAAAGGGCTAATATCCAGAATCTACAAAGAACTCAAACAGATCAGCAAGAAAAAAACAAATAGCCCTATTAAAAAGTGGACAAAAAGTATAAACAGAAGTTTTTCAAAAGAAGACATACGAACGGCCAACAAGCATGTGCAGAAATACTCAGCATCACTAATCACCAAGGAAATGCAAATTAAAACCACCATGAGATATCCCCTTACCCCTGTCAGAATGGCCATTATTAAAAAGTCAAAAAACAAAAGATGCTGGCATGGATTCAGACAGAAAGAATTTTTCTTTAGTTTTTAAATTCTAAGTGCAAATGGCATAATCTTATCTTCAGCTCAATATTGTTATCTAATATAATTAAATAAAATTTTAGTCATGAGGAAATGAAACTGCCTCCTATTCCCATAAAGGCTAAATATAAATATATGTAACTCATAAGTCTTAGATAATTTGTTCAAAGTGACCACACCACTTTCACCTTGGGTGTGAGATCTAACCACCCAGAAGTTGGCTCAATTCTGGCCCCAAGAAAAGGCAAGTTACAAAAGAAGCAGTTTTCTCGAGGTGACAGTCCTGGTGTATAGTTCATAGTTTCTAATATCCTGACACCTTCCAAAATTTTAGTTGCAACTCCAGGAGAGATTTTTACCTTCTCAGTAAACTCAATAATATATTACAATAGCACTTGCCGGTCTCTGTGGCTCACAGCTGTAATCCTAGCACTCTGGGAGGCCAAGGCAGGAGGATCCCTTGAGGTCAGGAATTCAAGACCTGCCTCAGCAAGAGAGAGACCCCATCTATACTAAAAATAGAAAGAAATTAGCTGGGCAACTAAAAATAGAAAAAGGCACACGCCTGTAGTCCCAGCTACTCGGTAGGCAGAGGCAGGAGGATTGCTTGAGCCCAGGAGTTTGAGGTTCCTGTGAGCGATTATGATGCGACAGCACTTTAAATTGGGTACAAAGCAAGACTCTGTCTCAAAAAAAAAAAGCCAAGAGCACTGAAAGGTCAGTCAATAACCTAATTAGTTCATCAGGGGCCACCAAGGGTGCTAATTGGTGAGAGCCATTAAGCTCTTGTTCAGCTTTCCAGCATCCCCAAGATGCAGTTTTGCATACAAGAGATCCTTTAGTCAGAGATCTACTGAACAATTTCTGTGGTCCAGCCATTAAGCCAGGTGCCTTGTTTTGTGAGCTTGCTTTGGATTATTTTCCCAAAGTAGAGACAGAATGTCCTGAATTACCATTGTTTGGATCAGTTTCACACGAGATGAGAAGAGCACATAGTTGTGAAAAGACTGGCCAAGTTTGTGGGTGAGTAGATATGTTTCTGGGGCAGAGCCAACTAACTAATCAAGTAGTAACCAAACCGAAGAGTTTCTCCTCCAAAATTCCTTTTACTAGCGCTTCTCAAAATTTTCCATTAAAAAGAACCTCATAAGGCAGAAGAGAAATGAATACATTACCCTTATCCCTACCCCAAATTCTGGAGATCTAAGGATATAACACAAAGAGCTGTGCCCAAGGTTAAAATATTCCACAGCCTTATGATTTTCTCTTTAAAATGAATTTTAGTCTTAAATTTTACAATACACATATTCATACATGCATTACAAAAATAATTATTTAAACTGCTTGTCAGTTAAATTACTTAATTTTCTTTATTTCCCAACCAAATCATTGCAGTAAATTAGTGCATCTAAAAGGTACACCATGTTGATCCTGTGCCTTCTCTTGTCAAAGGTAGAACGTATATATGTGAAAAATAAACTACATGAAAATATGGGAGAAAGTACATGATAGCCAAAATATATGATGTATATAGTCAGTTTAGCGGAAGAGGAGACAATGCCACTAGAAGGCTGAACTGTGGATATCTTTAAAATAACCTGTTCTTCAATTAAAAGAAATAATTTTCTCTTTGCACAAGCTGCATTATTAAAAAGCTGTAACACTGATAGTGCCATGTTAAACTAGTAGATGACTCCATATTTGAATGATGGTATTTTTAGGCAGATCCATCTTATGGAACTTAAAACTTATATAATTACTTGTTAATTACTTTTATAGAAATGGAAGCTTGAAACTTACAATGTCCAATGACTGGATAGAAAAATATAAGCAGAGTGAAAATGGCCTATGTTTCTATGATGGTTAATTTTGTGTGGCACCTGAGCTAGGCTCTGGTGCTCCATTGTTTGATCAAACAGCAGTCTGGATATTGCCATGAAGATATATGTTAGATGTGATGAAGATTTACACTCCGTAGATTTTGAGTAAAGCAGATAACCCACCGTAATGTGGAGGGGCCTCCTCCAATCATTTGAAGGCCTTAAGAGCAAAAACCGAAGTTTCCTGGTATGGAGTTGTGCTTCAAGGTTGTGACGTAGAAATTCTGTCTGAGTTTCTTGTCTGCTGGTCTGCTCTGCAGATTTGAACTGAATACTGCAACATCAACTCTTACTAGAATTTTCCTTACAGAATCTTCCTTACAGATTTCAACCAGCCCCCATAATCATTTGAACCAGTTCCTTAGAATCTCTCCCTCTCTCCCCAACCACTTCTCTGTCTCCTATATCCTGTTTCTTATGTTTCTCTAGAGATCCCTGACTAATAATCAAACTATAGGGGGTAAAAAAAGACAATCATAAGAGAACTGTCAGAGTAAGCTTCTGGCAGCAGAAATCTTGTGATAGAGGTCATAGTAAAAACAATATTTCAGTGTCTAGAAGTTTTTACTTCCACAAACACACCCAGAACAACACAACATGCCACAGACTTGGCCTTCATCCCCTTCCTGTAAAAAAGTCCAATTGGTTCGTATGCTAATCATACTTTATGCTATCATGATACTGGATCATTGCATGGCTCTTAATTATTTACAGATCTGCCTTTTTCTGCCAGACTGGGGGCAGAGACCAGGTCTTTGCTATCTTTGTGCTCAGACCTTCTAAGTACAATGGTACTCAACAAATGATTATTGACTGCATGAACACACTGTTCTGCTTTAAAATAGAATCTAATGAAAAATTAAAGTTTGCTGAAATGAAGTATATTTTTGTCATGTTTGCTAGACCATACCTTTTTCTTTTAAAAAAGAAAGATAACTGAATATTTGTGTTTGAAATTATTGGGTAAATCTAATTTGGGGATTTTTTTACCTAGATCATTGACTTTTCTTAATTTTCCTTTATACCTGTGGACAGTTTCAGATCTAGTTTTAGGAAGAGGTGAATGTAGAGCCAAAGTAACTGGAAAAAGTTGCATTTAATAGTGAAAAGCCTCTATTAAAATGACATATATGTTCACAACTGAATCCTTGATTTTAAAGTGAAAAACCCTGGAGTGAAATGAGAAAACAAATCGGATCTCATCTTTTTCATTTAAAAGCAGCTATAAGAAAAATAAAGTCATCCACCCCTTATGTTTAGCAGAATGAAATAACTACAAAGCCCAGGGTACATATGACCTAAAGAATGATGATAAAAAGAATGGTCCTCCAAATCTTCAGAGGCCGACCAGGTAAGAAAGCAAGATGGAACCGTCCTTGCATAGGAATCCTTCATGCAATACATTTCAGAATGTAGACAAGCCATTCTTTCCCCCCAGAATCTAGGCTCTTGGGCCTAGAAACTTGAACCAAATACCACCTATTTGAATTTATTTTAACTTCAGCAGGCATCTCAGAAGGAAATGAGCCCTTATTACCATGGTCTCCAACAAAGAGACCATTTGGAGATGTCGTAGCTGAAGGACGGACTTGCTAAAATATGAGAAAAGAGCACATCCTGATCAGGAGAGAGGCATGGGAAGAAAGCTTTCTAATTCTGTTTATTGCCCAAGAAATCTACTATTACGTTGTAGTTGCTGGTCTGTTGGCAGCATATGGGATAAGCCAGAGAGGTCTTGGTCTTTGTGTTGATGAGATTTGTGTGTCCCTTACAAATCTCATGATGGCAAGCAGGCCATTAGCCTCAGCACCATCTTGGCGTTCAGATAGCTTTCACTCACTCCACTGGGCAAGCTAGAGGAGCTCTGTCTTCACTTACTCTCATGCTTATGTTAATTCTTCTCATTCTCACATCTGTATTTTGTTTACCTGCATCACTTGCCTGTCATCCACAATACTCTTCCTCACTGTCTCTCTACTTATTGAAATCCACACCTCTCCTGATCTTTCCTAACATCCCCAAGACCTTCTCTGACATGTGTAGCTTGCAGAATCCTCTCTGTCTTGGGAAAAAATATGATGGCAAATCCAGGTGACCTGAGGTACCATCGCTCTCTCATTCTTGCAACTTTGCTTCGCCCTCCTGGCTTCCTTGCTGTTTCTTGAACATGTCAGGCGCACTCCCACCTCAGGTCTGTCCCATCAACCCTACTGCTCTTCTCCAAGGCATCCACACTGCTCACTCCCTCACCACCTCCAGGTCATTGATCAAATATCACCCGCTTAGTGAAGCGTTCTTCGACAATCCTATTTATAAATGTAAACCTCTGGTAGGCACCTTTGAAGATGGTTCCTAATGATCCCCATCTCCTGGGATTCCTGTTCTTAATCTCCTCCCCTGCGAACTGGACCAATTCTAAATAACAGAATATGGCCAGTGAGCAGACAGCACTTTCAAGACTAGGTTAGAAAAGGACTCTGGCCCCTGCCGTGTTTACTTACTTCCTTGCTGTCATGAAAACCAGCTGTGGAGGGGCCCAAGTGGCAAGGACATGAGGGCGATCTCTAGCCAACACCTAGTGGAGAACTGAGGCCTCCCATCCCACTGTCCATGAAGGAATCAAATCCTGCCAAAATCCAGGTGTGTGAGGACCCTTCCCCAGGTGAAGCTGGAGAGGCTCACAGTCCCCATGGACACTTTAGCTGTGGCATGTAAGAGACCCTGAACCAGAGCTCCAAAGCAAGCCTGGATTTCTGTCCCCCGCCAAACTGTAATATAGCAAATTGTTATTGTTCTAAGCCACTAATTTGGGGTAATTTGTTACAAGGCAATAAGTAACTAATATGATACCCTCACTCTCTGTCACCCCAAAATCCCCTCTCTGATTTTGTTTTCCTCCACTTATCACTGTGTGACATACTGTTGATTTTACTTATTGACAGCCTCTTTCAACTTCTGCTGAGATGTAAGATTCCTGAGGGCAGCATTTCTTTTGTCTTTTTCTTTTTGTTGATATATCCTTAATGTCTAATCAATGCCTGGCACAGAATAGGCAATCAACAAATATTTGTTGAATAGATGAAAAATTAAATTACTCTTTGACAATCTGCTTTTTCTACTCCACTAGTCTTAAGTTCCTCAAGAAAGTGGTTTCATCATAAATAAACAATCTCTCATCCAACCCTCAGACTGTAGAAATGTTTTCATCATTTAATAAATATTTGCTGAGAGGACCAATCCATAAATAGTGAACAATATCTCTTGCTAAGTACAGTACTAGCGAAATCAGGGAACTGACCAGATAAATCATTCTCTCAATTTCAATATCTTACAGTGGTTAAAGACTTGAAATGAGGGTGGTTAACAAAAAAAAAAATCAGAATTGTAGAGTTTTTTCTTTTTCACAAACAAAATGTAGATATTGCCCTCCTACAACATTAATTAATCAAATAAGTTATTTCTTTCCCATTATTCAAAAAAATGATAGTAATGGGAAAAACAAGTAACATTTCCTCCATTCTGGAAGAAATGGTTTTATCAATGACTGTTTGTCATTTATCAATTACACAATTGTATATACTCAGAAAAGAACAGTGCCAATAGTGACCTTAGTATAATGAAATGAATCACAGTGCATTCTTGAGCCTAAGTTGCTGGCACCCGGTCAGTTTATTGAAACCAATATCCATGGAGAAAAAATCACTGGCGGGTTTATAGGGAGAGAATATTGATGACCCACCTGTATTGCCAGCCACGCCCACACACAAAGATCATATGGAAGATCTTTGTGGAGTTCTTCTTTGCCCTTTGTATCAAGCCTAAGACTTCTCAGCATCCGTGCATTAGAAGAGGTAGGGCATTGTGTAGTGGGAAGCAAATGGAATTCAGACAAGACTGACTTTGAACCTTAGAGTCAGAGAAGTTATGCAACTTTTCCAGGATTCCCCAGCCAGAAAGTGGAAAATCTAAGCTTCATTTCTAAAATGAATATAATAGCTCCTTTGCCACGGTTGAGGTGAAGATCCAATGAATACAGTATTTAAGCATCCAGAACACAGTAAGCGCTTAACTACTTATTTTCTCTCCCCACCTAGAAATATTTATAGTCCATGCAATGCCTGAAATAATGAAAATTTCCACTCACTATTTCTAAAGTTAGATTTGAGGTCATTTTTCCTAGAACTAGAAAGTAACATAAAATACATGAATGTAAATTTCATATGGGACAAAAGTGGAACGGTTTGTTCAAGTGACAGGTTTTACAAATTTAACAAAGAAAACACATGGACTTTTTTGGTGCCAAATATTTGCTTTTAATACCCTTTACATATCTATCATTTTGCCCCAAAGTATACTTTTGCCAATTCCTAATATTCAACTAATTTATATCTATGTCTTAACTTGTACTCACCACTAACCTATGTAATGGCAGAAACATGGGTTTTTCAATCTCCTTGAAAACTCTTGTTCTCTCTCAAGTCAAAATTCTTACTTAGAAAAATGCCTTAGCCTAGCATATTGAGTGCTCCTCCTTCACCAGTCTTTCCTTCCAGTTTCAAATGTCATGACTTGTTTTGTATAAGACTAATGTCTTGGATTTATCACAATTCTCATGTTCTAAGAATAAACTTAAGCAGGCTTACATCTATCAGTCACCCAAGTCCTCTCTGTCTCCCTTTGTCCTGATTTATATTGAACTCTGGACCCTGTTCACTTTTAAACTTCTTTTTGGCTTAATTTGAGGAGTTCCTTAAACGTGTTCTACGAAATAGCTGTGGTTTAGGTACTTCGTGTTACTTTATTGGTTAAAGTCTGACATAGAGAGAGACTGATCTGTATTTCCCATAATAAAGGGACAAAGATACATTAATACATTCTTTTCTTCTTAAGGTTCCGGCTCTTGCCTAGCTGTAGGGGTACTATTCCTCAGAAATACTTCAATTTTATTTTCCTAAAGACCTTTCAGCCCACAGAACTGTCTAAGAGTATAATGAACATGATCCAAATTCATCCAGTTTATGGAAACGTTCTTGTTTACCACCTAAATCTACCAAGGAGGAAAACAATTCAATTTTCTATGTCAGAGAATTCATAGCATCCAAAGAGCAAAATCTTACAAGTCTACACCTCTCTGAATAAATACTCAAGAACAAAAGTTCTAAGATTTTAATAGGCAAGAAAAAAAAGGATTTAGAGGGATTAAAGTGAATACAACAGGAGAAAACTCTTTACTTTCAATTTATGTTAAAATAAGTTTAGAAAAATGGATGTTTTATTTCCTCTCATATCATTACATTCAACTCTAAAAAAGGGTTAACTTATTTTTCTTCAAGTTTTTTTTTTCGGGGGGGTATAAAATGTATATTTTTCAAAGCTTGCAGTTATACATTCACAAATGCATACTGAATACAATAATCTGGTTTTGAAGAAAATTGCAGAATACCCTATATGGTATATGATGAAGTCACTTTTAGATAGCTACATATATAATAGTGGGTAAGGGCTGTTTAATAGACTTTATAAACACCAGTGTGAGACAGCTTTTGATGAAAGCATCAAAAGAAGTTAAGGAATATGATACGGTTTGACTCCTACTTAAAGCACTTGGATAAGAAATTAAATTATCTTAATTGCATTTAATTCAACATTGATATTTACATTGCTGGACATCGAGCATTGCTGCTCCCCAAACAAAGAGGGCAGTAAGAGCAAAACATAGGCTGAAAGACTTTGTATAATAGCGAAAATAGAGTAATGCTTACCTTTATTCACTCTCTCCATAGGGAATCTATGAGCTGGGTGCTCTCAGCTGGGCAATGGTAAGAATGTTCTTTAGTTAATAATAAAGGAAAGAACAGGTTCAGATACCAAGAACCTGAGTTAACCATTGACATTGGTTTGTTCCTACAGTTCCACTCTGGGAATCTACATAGGTAGCCCTTGGCATCTTGCAAAGCAAGCCATAGCCGGTCAGCTGAGACAGTGATTACTTCACCACTTCTGTAGCTCTGGAGGAGGAACAGATTGAAGGTCATTCGTGTATAACCTGACTAAGTTTTCACTTGGTCAGGGATACAAAGGTAGAACATTTCCTGGGCCGGAAATATGTTCAACAATGCCAGTAAGTGACTCAAATATTTACAAACAGGGTTGTTGAGAGCTAAACCTATGAAAATTCTCATGCCAGTTTTCAGACTTTGTCTGAACTTTTCACCAGAACTCTTTGTCTACATCTGAGCAGGTGAGGGTTGGGATTGCATGCCAATGAAAACTGACGGACAACCAGCAATAGCTAAGCATCCATTCCTTTCTTTACTCAATGTGCCCTTATTCATCCTGTGCAGCACAGTTCCAGAAAACTGGCATGCACAGCTGATAAGCCCTCGTAAAGTGGAAGACAGAGATTGCCGCTAGTAGAGTCCTCCTTCCCCAACCCCAGGAGTCAGAGCACAAGACTGAGAAGGTAAATAAAATGCAGGCTGTGTTCCAGGTCTCAAATGTACAGTCTGGTATTTTCTTTGCCCAGCAACAGGTCCTAGTGGGTCAAATAAAATGTTCAGGTGGTCATGTGGTCAAACTGGCTCACCAGAAGGCAGGAAATTGAGTGACAAGGGAAGAAGTAAATTTAAAAATGCTAAAGTCAAGAGACAAGTGGAGAAAATGTGAAAGGCAACCATGAGGAACTAAAGAAATAACAGCCCGTAACTCTTCAGAACCTAGAGGAGTTAAATCCAGGAGAGCTCATTAGGAGCTATTGTCGGGGAAAGGGATTAATGTTGTCCTTTGCTCCACAGAGCACTGTAGCCAGGCGGTCTGGGAGACCACATCAGGCTTGGTTAACCCTCCAAATTTAAGGGGTCTTTTCTGGACTCTGATGATAGTTGCTGTTTGGGGGTTGTTTGGTTTTTGTTTCCATTTTTGAAGTCGTGAATAATCGAGGAAGTTAGACTGGATTTCAATGTTGACACTATTACTTACCAGCTGCATAACATTGGGAAGCTGCTTAACCTTTCTGCATCCCAGTTTCTTCGTTGTAAAATAAGGATGATAACAACAACAACAGTGACAACACCTCCCACAGATAGAGACAATTAGAGATTCTAAACTGTTAACCATCCTTAAGGTTTTGACATTCCAGTGGGGAGCACCTGTTTTGCAACCTTCTACAGTATACCCGTAGAAAAGTCTGAACCCTCCAAGGGATATGTCTTTTTATTCACCCATAAATGTCAGGGAAGCAGTGGGTACAGAGGCTGCCTTTTCTGTAAAGAAATTTGAAGACAAGATAAATGTCTACATTTCCATACCAATCGCAGCAACATTCATCGTGGTTTGTGGCTCGATTGTTTACTGAGTGTTATCACTTACACTGCTTAATTACCATCTCGCTTCAAAGCAGAGCTCCCTGTTAGTGTTCCATCTCAAAGGACTTTAAAAAGAGGACCAGGGTCCACGGGACTCCCTTTGCTCTGCAAGGACAATTTCAGGAAAGGTAGTTTTGTTTGGGTGAGCGAGCGGATTGATCTGGGTAGATGAGGCATCTAAACATAGTGTAAAAAAAGACCCTGGGGAATAGCAAGACAGGAGGCAAGATGGGGAAATTGGATGGCTTCCCAACTCCAACTGAGTCAGATCATCACAGCGTGGCTTCATTCCTTTGTTTGAAGTAAATTCCCAGAACATCAGACACACCCATACTCACATCTGAGTAGAAAAACACTTTCTAAAGCCAAATAGAAATGATATCCGGATTGGCTTTTCTGTTGCATGTCTATGCCTCATCAATCTACCTTAACTGAAAATTAACTTACTGAAGTTCAACTTTGGTGAACTCCGATCCTCCCTGAAACTCGGAGGGAAACTGAGGCAAATCGAAGGGGCACATTTGCTTTAAGATTTGTCAACTTACAAGATGATGAAAGAATTCATTGCGTGAATGTAAAAACTTTGAGTGATAAATAATAATCTGTACTTCGTGGCTGTTCCATGATTTTAGTTATGGCCTACGAGGAGTTTACATTGTACAAAGGGGCTATGCATAGCATAGAACTGAAGTATTGCTACTTTAGCTTTGGCATTGGCAGGTGGTGGCCTGCTTCCAGTTTTTGTAAGGACTGCGAGCTAAAGATGCTTTTTACATTTTTAAATAGCAAGGGTAAAAGTTAAAAGAAGAGTAATATTTTGTGACATGAGAACATTACGTGAAATTCAAATTTCAGTGTCCGTAAATAAAGTGTATTGGAACACAGCCACACTCCATTTACATGTTGTCAATGACTGTTTTCACGCTACAGCAGCAAAGTTCAGTGGCCTTCGAGGCCTCAACAGAGACTGTGGCCTCAAGGCCTAAAATATTTAGTGTGTGGCTCTTCACAGAAAAACGTTTGTCAGCCCCTAATCTAGCTTTACCATATAAGTCCCTATTCTGAAAAAGCAATGTTCCTCTTTTCTGATCAATGATTTCCCTCTCATGGTTAAGTTCAAGTCAAATGCATTTCTATAACTTCAAATCCTATCTTTCCTTTAAGATTCTTTTTACTCTCTTGCCTCCTAGAAGCATCAATTAATAGTTTTATTTTAAAATAATAATAAAAAAGAACAAATTTTTTAAAAGCACTATTCCTTCAATCTATATATTTTAGCTTTTTGTTGCACGTATTTTCTTTGTCAAAATTTAGGTACCAGTAGGTAGGAACTGACTGACTAACTCAAAGATCTAACTCTTCTTTTAGTCCAACAAAGTGTCCAGAAGAAAGTTAGAACATAGCAGGTACTAAAGAATGACTGCTTTTTCTTAAGCAAGCAAGCATACCATATTTTGGGAATAAAACTTTTAAAAATACTTTTCTGACCCTTTTCTGCAGTTTACTGTCTTAATAAATGAATGTACCTATCCTTGTTCATCTCTGTCTCTGCTGAGACCCAAGGTCCTTTTGCTGCCCAGACACCCTACCCAGCATCGTAATTACTAGGTTGTACCTAGGTTGTCCTCTCTCTTCATGATCCCAGCTCTCAAAATTTTCCTTCAGAGGGTCTCTTTTCACTTGAAGAGCTCTGTGTGTTTGACTGTATTCTGAGACTTCCAGAATGCATAGGATAAGAGGCAGAGAGAAAAGAAAAAAAAAAAAAAGTGCCAACTTGAATTTTCTTCCTCGAGGAAGAATCCAGCTCAGCATTTTAATAAGGTGATGCACAATATTTTAAGAGTTATTTAAATAAAATTGATGAAATTAGCTTTATCGTGTGAAAGAGCATTATATTGAATCACGCTAATAGGTTAAAAATTGAATTATCTTTCATAGGGGAAAATGGGAAAAATACCTTTAAAAATCTCTCTTGGATGTTAAAGTCATACATTTATTGTAGACAACATGAATAGGAATACAGATATGGAAATAAAAATTAATCACAAGCCTCAATTTCCTTTGGCAAAATTATTTTTAGACTTTTTTCCTTTTGTTTTAAGATAAAGATTGAGATTCAATTATATTTACAATTTTAAATCTTGCTTTTTAAGCTTTGTCAAGAAGCTCTTGTCTTCATGCAAAGGAATGCATTTCTAACTATGGAATTTCCAACATCCAGGAGATGGGAGCCAAGCAGATCTTTGGAGCATGTGTATTGCCTTCCTAGTACTCTCCAATCATCCTTGCATTTGCTGATACGATTTGCACTATGCAGGGATTAACTGAAACCATGCCTTGAGAGAGCTGTTTGAACTATCATGCATGCACCAGATGTGACCCAACATTTGAAGGGCATCCCCAAACATTAGGTAAATCCTATTCCTCTGCAAGAAGTGTGTAAAAGTTGAAAAGTTGTCACCCTCCCCAAGAAAGCATGCTTTCCATGGGAATGAGGATTGTATCAAATGTGGCTGATATAATTCAAAAAAGTGCTGTCATTTTAAAAACTATTTTGTTTTGCTTAACTCTGCTTTTATCTATTCAAGCGATTTCAGGTAACTACTTCAGGCCCTAAGCCTCTGACTTCATTACCACATTGATTATTTCATTGGGAAATAATTGAGGGGAATTATCTACCTGCATCATTTTCTCAATTCTTTTTCACTTTTCATACAGGGCATAATCCCTTCCTTCCCAGTTTATGACCTTCTTGCACTCTTTCAAACCTCAGGAATGAATCGTGAAAATGAAGGTCCTCGTTGCCTCCCTCCCTTCCAAGATATTTTTCTAATGCTTTCCTTCCCCCAAAAATAAGAATTAAAAGTGATATTTCTTTTGACAGCTGGTAACTAATCCCACCTTAGCAGGAAGGAGAACAGGAAGCCAGCAAAGGAATTTTCCATTCCTGTCTCTTTTAATTTTTCCCCACATCAGGTACTTTTCAAAATCTAGACATTTCCAGTGAGTCTGTATATCTTCTTGTTTTGTCTACCAGAGTCACGTGTTCTTTAACTTCTCCCGTGCTGATGAGAAACCTGACTGAGCTTATGTTTGTATTTGGAGGAGGGAGAACTTGAGAACTTTTGAATCTCCAAAGGGACTATAATTGAAATGTGATGCCTTTGCTTATGTGAACCGGCTTTTTCCTTTTGTAAAGATAAAGTTCACACAGCTAGTCCATCAAACCACAAATCAAAACGTCTCATATGGTAACAAGAGCCACAGCTTTGATTCCTGCAATAAGTCTCTTTCGGCCTGCCTGCCTGCCTTCCTGCCTGCCTGCCTGCCTGCCTGCCTTCCTCAGCTCCTTCTCTCCCTCCCACCCTTCCTTCATTCCTTCCTTTTTTTTCCTGTTTAATTACTAAGAGCTCTTTGTGTTTCACTATGCTCCAAGCCCTCCAAAATCTATGTGATAAGATGCAGAGGATAAAGGAAAAAAGCATCAACTGGAATTTGTTTTTTCAGAAGAGCAATCCAGTTGAGCATTTCCCAAAGACTATTGTCTTATGAAATGGGAAAATGCGTACATTTAGTCAATATTTTAGTAAATGATTTTAAAAGGTGATGACATTATAGTTTCTTAAAGTTAGTGGCTTGTACAAAAGATGCCTGAAAGGTGATTATATCAGTCGATGGCATTTCACATGAAACAATTTATCTCAGAGGATGTCTACTGTAACATGTTAAATTTCACATAAGTAACTAAAGGCTGAAGTAGACTTTTTCCTAAAGGTGAGTCTGGCCCATATGTGGCGCAAATTTCATTGAAAGGCAGTAAGTTTAAGGACGAGGAGTAAAAAGTGAAGAGTGAGTTAGAAGGAATAAGTTAATAATGAGTGTTAAAGTCAGCGGGTAGAAACAGAACTAGGGAGAAGGAAATGGAACAAAATGTCCTTTTGTTATTTAGCACATGATAAAACTAAATAATATGAGAGAAATAAGGAAGGCAGGAGAGTTCTGAGTTTTCATTATCTGAGTATGTGGGGAGAATTATTCTGAAGATTCTTAATGAGAAGAACATTCTTGATTGGCATTGATTAAGTAGAAATAGCCAAGTATAGGGACAACATCGCTAGAGAAAACGTTAAGAAATTGTATTCTATTTCTGAACTAACAACTAACCAGAGGTGTGACCCCTGTCAAGACACTTTACTGGGGAGAGGTGGTCTTTGTTTTCCAGTGTGCAAAATAAAAGAGTTGGATAGTTGGATGCCCACCATTATCTCTTCTAAATGAACAATTTTATTATTTCTCGTGTCCATATTATAATGAAATGAAACTATGTAAATAAAGACAGTAATTATCTCTTTTTTCTTCTAGTATGGATCTTAATGTTTAACACATAATACATGCACAATAAATATATGTTTAAGGAATGAATGAATCTACAGAATACTGTATATTTATGCAAAGGCAAAAGAATGGATCGATTCAGTTTTTTGAAACAAAGATCAATCTAGGAATTTGAATACTTAGCACAGGTGGTTGAGTTAGATTCATGTAAACACAGTCTATGTAACACACAAAAAATTAGTCGCACCCTTATATAGTCTTATAATCTTAAAAGTCATTTGCTATTAGTCAAATGTACACATTTTCATCAATTATCAGTCTTCAAAATGGAAGACTTAGATACATTTTTATATATCTTTTATTACTATTATCACCCTTTTAAGTTTTTTCTTTTCTTTTCTTTTTTTTCCTTTGGTGCCTTGTACAAATGGCATTATAGGTTTCTAATACTGAATTGTATAAAATACAGATCTAGTTGGGCTGAAATAAAAGGAGTTACTATGAGATTTCACAAGCTCTGAAATCTTGCATTTAGCCGTAGATTTGTATAGTGCTGTTTAGAAAAAAAATATTAATACATCTTCAATTGTTTTTAGCCCCCAACAAGTTGACTGTATTTATAATGCCTAGTTGTTTTAATGTCTTATAAAGCACGATCCAGTTTAAGAAGAAACATATTTCACATTTCAATTATTTGCTCTGATTTATACATAGGATAAAAAAAATGAACGAGTCAAAATTTAACGTAATTGTGTAGACAAACCACTATATGCAATTATTCTGGGAAGTTTATTTTGAATTCATGATTTCTTTTATCCTGATCTATATTTTAAAAGACATAATACATTCTCTTTCTCTCTCTCTCTCTCTCTCTCTCTCTCTCTCACCACCCCCCAAACAGGCACACACCCCACACTATTGTTTCAAATGTAAGCATACTACAGATTAGTGGAACAATAAGAGATTAGGTACATATACCTTTAATTCACATCAAAACATTAAAAACTTTCCAGATGTTGTGTTAATATAATGCTAAAATATGAGGATGGCAAGTTAATTAAAATATTTTTATGTAGTATTTGATTTACCTATTACTAAATATGTGAATATTGTACTCTTTAAACCAAGTATCTGAATGATAGATTATCTACTTCAATTAATAATAAAGATACTTGAATATTATATCACAAATGTCTTATTTACAAAACAAAGCAACTAGTATATATCAAATAAGATATATACTGTCTTATCCCAATCCAACCCACCGCCACTTTTCCCTCTTCTTTAAATGTTAATAAAAAAAGAATCGGATAGAGAAAATGTTTGATTTATGGTGTAGACTAAAACCGTAATAGATAAAATGGAACTGTCAAAGAACATGTTTACTATTATCCCAAATAAATACATATAGTGTTTGTGTTTTAATAATTTATGAAACAGTCTTTTAGATCAAAGTAGAGCAAATATGTAATTATATTACCCACAAAGTATTTTTAAAAGTTCAGTAGCATTAGAGATTGTCACATTCATAATAATGAATTTAGAATGGGGTTTAAATGAATTCATGTTCTCCTCTTATGCAGATTGATATCTCTATGGAGTAGGGGTTGGTAGAAGAAAGAAATGTCACAGTGTGTGCATGTCTGTGCTGTGTGTGTACACGTCTGCTTTAACTGAAAAGCTAAGAAAGTGATGAAATGACACTCCTGTTGTTTAAAGGAACAGAACGTTCTTGAGCAGGTAAAATGATTAGGCTTTCTTGAAAGTGGAAAACAGGACAGGGAGCACTGCATTTCCGATTCCCGAGACCATGCATTTCCTTCACCTGCCCAAAGAGCAGAAAGGCGTACGTTGTTCTAGTAGGACAGCGTAGACAAGATTAACCTGTTCCTTCCCTCCAACCAATTTTCACAAAGTGGCACCCAGTGAAAGAAAACACAGGGCTTCTCAAATGCATATTGAAAAGTCATCCATTTTTCACTCATCAGATAACAACACGTAATGACTTGGGTATCCCAACTTCGTTTCCCTATGGCCTTCAGTGAAAAGGCCAGTTCATTCCATTAGGAAATCAGTGAGACGAATCGTAATGAAAAGCTGTGAAATTCTGCCAGGATTTAGCAAAGGCCATGAATAGCCCAGCTTAAAAGTTGAATTTCTTGTTTTCCTTCCTGTGTGGCTCTCTTTGAAAAGGCAAGAAAATGGTACATTTGGTCTTTGGAAAACCCATCACAGAGTATGAGGCGCTGCCAACTGGTTAGTTTCATCCTAGGTAAACGAAGCCATGGGGGCATTAGGAATACAATGACCAGAGAATAAATTCGAAAATGAAGACAAAGTAACACGTTTAGAGTTTCTTGCTCAGAGTCCTGGGACATTGGAGGGTTTCATGTCTCACATGCTCAGCGCCCATGCCTTCTTCTCTTCCGTGTGTCAGCGCACTCATCACTGCGAGTTATGCTGTCGGTTCTACTGTAACGTGCTGCTTGTGTTCCTAAAAACCACCATGCTATGCACGATCCATAATAAAAAAAAAACCTGGACAACATCATCACTAATACATCTTTTTAAAAAAGATAAGAACCAAATAAAAAGAATAGCATGGTTTTTATACACGGTCAATGTTAAGAAATGTATTAATAATATAATAAATACGGATATATAGGGTGCTTTGTCTTGAAAAAACCTGAGGTTTACTTCTAGAAGTGGGCATTGTTGGAAGAAAGGATTGCAGCTTGTGAGTTAGTGTGAAGTTGTCTGCAATCTGACAGAACGATGTGACGTTAGGATGGGTGAGCTCATACCATACACAGTGAACCGAGGTTGCTGGGAGATGTCCGAGGCTCCTGCATGTGTGTTTTGTATATTCTCACACAGCTCAGTTAAGCTGGGTGTAGTTTTTTTTTTTTTTTTTTGTATTTACCTAGTGGTTTTTGTGGGCAAAATTGCACAGAGGCAAACACAGTTTTCTCAAATTTCACACTATGACCATGCTCAAGCAGACACATGTTCGGATTATTCCCTAGTATGTCCAGTGCATTGGAACGAATTTGCATTTTCAAAACAAGTGTTATAGCGGACCTGACTGTATATTCTCAGGTTATATCTAATACTTAAACAGTCAAATGAAGAATTGAACTTTTACTTAACTCTGGGGAGATTTCCAGAGAGCTGTTTGGTGTTGCACAGACATATAAGTAATTCCACTTCTATATTTTTCTCCTGTCCCTGATAATAATGTTTATCTCCTCAAAGTAGAGTACTGTAAATATGGTATTCAAAGAAGTTGTTCAAGAGCTTCTTCTCATCTTATGTAATGGAATGCTTTGCTGACTAGATTATGTTATCCTTCCAATTCATCTTTCATCTTCTATCAGAGGCTCTAATTTTTAATTCTACCATTTGTTCCAGATCTCAGTCACAGTATCCTATAGCATATCAACTTACCACTGTTAGACGCCTGTAAATTTATCTAACAGTTACCTACCCTTGAAACATTCTTTCCTTGTTGTTCATTTAAAGTTGAATTTTGTTGTGGTGGTGGTGGTGGTTCTTGTTGTTTTGTGGAATTTTTCCCCAATTCTGTGGCACTAGTCCACTTACATAGAACACTCAAAGTAAGTGCTTTTCAATATATCTCCACTGGTTTTTCAACAACATGCAGAGTTCAGAATCTTCTCTATCTAGGAATCTTACTCTTTGTAAAAGGTTTTACAAGGATCCAGTGTTTATGTGAAACAACAGTAACACCCACACCATGTTTAGCCCCCTTTTCAACATGTTTTTAATGCTTACCCAAGAAAACAATCCATAAAACATGCACACACCTATGTTCATTGCAGATCTTCTTGTAAACATCCCTTCTATGATTAAATTGATTCCTGAGGAATTAGCTAAGATGACCAGTACCAAAGGTCATTTTCAAAACTTCCTGTGACCCTGAAAATGTTTTCTATCAATAATATGCATTAATTTTATAGTCACTTAAGAATACCTCTTTCATGTCAAACCAGAAACAGCCAAGATTAAAACACAGGGAAGATCCCACCACCTCTGTAGAATCAAATGAATGCAGATGTCTAGAAATAAATGAAAGCAGAGTTTTAAAAAGATCCACTAAAGGACTCAATCTCTTGATATTTAATCCCAAAGCCTACAAACAGAAAGCAACAGGAAGCTGTGCCACCCAGGGAGAGAGGTCATGGATTGATCTAGACAGGATGATAGATGCGGAACAGGGGAAAGAGCCAGGGCTGGAATCACAAAAAAAAAAAAAAAAAAAAAACAACAACAACAAAAAACCCAAACAAAACAGAGGAAACAGATTTTCACTACTAATAAACTTGCCAAACAGGATAGTTTTGCCATTAAAAAAAAAAGAAAATATAAACATTTAAAGAACTTTTCAAACTTCTTCACAATACTTAGGAAAATAATTTTTAAAGTTTTTCTTGACTATAAATAAGTAAATATCTGTCAATCAACCAATCTCAAGCCCTTCCTGGACTTGTCCCACCAAATGAGGGTACTAGGTAAAATCAGTATTTGCTTTCTAGAATTAAAAGGAAATAAGTATACGTTTCATAAAAGAAGACATAATTTCATTGATGGTATTAAATTATCTTACCTATATTTCTTGAAAGAAATATGTTTCCATTCCTTGATAAAACCAATATATTCTGCTTTCTCAGAGTAACACAATACATTTTAAGAAACCGTAGATGGCCAATGAATCACTTCTCATTTTTTTATTCTTGGAGATTAGAGATTATCAAAGCTTAAAGTTTGCTTGTTATATAACTGTCTCGACTCTCTCAACATTGCTCATTAGTTTTCTAAAGTTTTAAGCAGAGAAAGGAAATATGTCTAAAAAAATCAGGTTCTTTTTAAAATGGGAACTCAAATTACCAGTGCCCTGCCCTTATTGGGTTACTGTTGTCATATGCTACAGGAGAGACTTTTCCCATACGATTGTAATTACCAATAACCAAGCTGTTAGAGTTCTACATCATGGCCAGCCTGTAACATTGCCTAAGGTGACTTCTTTTTTAAGAGAGAGCTACAGATTACTTAACTATAGGGATTGCAGAGGCCACAACTTTGAACTGTGCTGTGTATTCGCTTTGGCAGCATGGTCTCAAGTGCACTCATTTGGCCCAGCTCAGGTATCGGTAATTGGAGTAGAGCAGGGAACAGGGTAATCAGTTGAAACTACTCATGTCTGATCAGTTCTAAGCTTGTGACAGGTGACGTGCTGTATACATCCTTGGGGCAGAGAGGGCAAGAAATGAGAAGACCCAGTGGTGGGAAAGCCATTCGAAACTTCTAAAGGTAAGGGCAAGTTATTTGAGTAAAAAGCAGGGGGATGGGAAAAAATAGCATAGACCTGTTAAAGATACTTGTATTTGGTTCTCATCATCTCTACCTTAACACTTTATTTTTTGTTTGTTTAATTAGACATGCATGTTGTTGCCCATTGCTAATTTTCCCGTGCACACTCAGCCTCAATATGGATATCTGTAACCTGCAAGCTTTAGCTCTAAATTTCTAATGTACTGCATTTGTATGAAATAAGCCAAATTATTTCACCTTAAAGGTGACTGTGTAAAATTCAGTTCTGATGTTCAGTAATATTACTGGCCTGTGATTTGCTTATCAGTCCTGTATCTGAAAATGGAGCTATAAATCTGTACCTTATTCAGGCATAGAATTTTTCTCTCCGACAAATAAAATGATCCGTTGTTGAAGTGAGTTTCAAATGTTTTGGGTTTGCGTATAAGCAGTTTTAAGCAGAGTATATAATCAATACATGGAACCTGCTCCCTTATTTCCTCCTAAGGTGGAGTGGGATAGTAATGGAGTACTCGGAGCTATGAAAAAAAATGTGTGCTCTTATAAAAAATGAAGCAGGAACCTGTCACAGAAACACATCTATCCTGGCACCTGGATCTTGGTAATTTTTGTTCATGACCCTTTACTGTCTGTTGGGTTGATCCGTGGACAAGGGGAAGTTGTTCCAAATAACAAGATAGCAAATTATAAGCTCAGTGAAACCTGAGAATTGCTTGAACAAGTGCCACATGCACCAAGGTAACAGTGCCAAAAACAGACGGAAATCCCCAAACTACATCTGTGTGATATGAAGGGTTAAATATATATATGTGGATGGAAGACAATGATATACATAATGATGGGAAATCATATCATATATGTCATTTATATATATCATATATTATATATATATATTATATATAAATATATATAAATATCATTGTCTTCCATCCAACTTCCAAAAAGCAGTACCTGCTCTGTATATACAAGGAATCAGTATCTCCCAACTTCAAGCCAGCCTCAGTGGGGCTCAAAGATGAATAGGATAGAGTCATTAAACTGTAGAATCACTGAAAGTGTCATCTTCATCTCCTTTATTGGTAACATAGGGTACCTACTCTCTAGGGAGCAGAGCATTTTTCTTCAGTGCTAATTCTAACAATTCTATGCTAATGATGCAAATTTTGGCAAAGAGAAATCACCCATTAAACCTAGTAAACCAAAGAAACCGATGACATATCCTGCCATGGTTCTTTTGGTCTTTTCTTTTTTTTTTTTTTTTATTTCAGCATAATATGAGGGTACAGATGTTTAGGTTACGTGTGTTGCCCTTGCCCCCCCTCCCCCCCTCTGTCCAGGTTTCAAATATGTCCATCCCATTGCGTGGTGCACATTGCACTCTTTGTGTATGCATATACCCGTCCCCTCCTCCCTCCTCCCCCCTCCCCCCTGCCCAATATCTAATAGATGCAATTCTTATATATGCACTTATGTGTTGATCCGTTAATACCAATTTGAT
>CAUYSK010103227.1:0-15538 GCA_963575035.1 Avahi laniger | reverse complement strand
GTCTGTTACTGGGGAATTATTACGTTCCTTTGCAGGTGTCATGTTTCTTTACCTTTTCATGATTTTTGTGTCCCTTTATTGATATCTTTGTATTTGTTCAAATAGTCACTTCTTCAGATCTTTTTGTGTAGCTTTCTTAGGGAAAGACTTTTCTGTAGATGTGTCCGATTGTGTTGGTTGGGTAGGGTGCTTTTGTTTTGGTTCCGAGTGGGCACAGTGGTTTAGTCTTGGTATGATTTCTTTGGCTGTAATCAACATTTTTGGTGTCTGTGAATGCCTCTAGGCCTAGACTGTGAGTGTTTGTGGAGACAGTGACTTGACTTTGTTGATGGCATGGGCCCCAGGTAGGATAGTTTTTGGGCTCTGTGGGGTGTGCACACTGGGTGCAACATCTCCTTTGATCTAGGCGGTGGGGTTGCCAGGTGTGCCAATCTCCAGGTCTGGGGGGACACGTGATACGTGATGCCTCTGCCAGTCGAGGAGGTGGCTCACCAGTGGCAGCAGGAATGGGGCAACTGAGCCACAGGCCTTGGGGAACATGTGTGTTGGCTCAGCCAGTCCTGGGGATGGCCTTCCCACTGTGCTGGACCACCTGTTCCTTGGAGTATAGAGTGATGTGTGGGCTTGGGTGCCAGGGCCACAGTTATACCACTTAGCTCGGCTGGGGTTATGGCCTTTCATCTCTTTGTGTGAGTGTGATGGGATGATGGTAGGAGCCCAGGGATGTGAAGATACAGGAGCTTTTGGACCCCAAGGCAGTATACACTTCATCAGTGGCTCTGTTCTCAAAATGACGCCATGCTGTAGCAGCTATGGTCCCGGGGAGTGGGGGCACCCAGCGTGAGTTCTATCTCTGAAGCAATGCAGCCATGTGGACTCAAGGCATCTCCTGTACTGGGCTCAATGCTTGTGAAGACTGTGGGACTCTCTCATAACTAGGATCGCAGGCATCTGCAGTGGTAATGGGGACTGCTGGTGATGTTCACTTATCTTTTCTCTGCAATAGCTGAGCTGAATAAGACAGTTCCATTCCAGCAGCACCTCTAGAACTGTTTGTCATTGTTCTCTTTCTTTTCTTTTGTTGCTTGAAATTTATTTGGCAAGGAAATCTAGTCATTTTTCCTGTAAAACATTTCAGTCTGGAATTTGCTGACTGCATTCTCATGACACTCTCTAGCATGTTCCCCTGGCCCCTGTATTTCCTTTTAATTGGTAGTGGGACCTCAAGTCTTTTATTTTTTCTTTGAGACAGAGTCTCACTCTGTTGCCCAGGATAGAGTGCGGTGGCATCATCTTAGCTTACTGCAACCTCAAATTCCTGGGTTCAAGCGATCTTTTTGCCTCAGCCTCTGGAGTAGCTGGGACTACAGGCATGTGCCACCATGCCTGGCTGATTTTTTCTATATAATTTTTTTAGCTGTCCAGCTAGTTTCTTTCTATTTTTAGTAGAGATGGGGTCTTGCTCTTGCTCAGGCTGGTCTCAAACTCCTGAGCTCAAGCGATCCGCCCACCTTGGCCTCCCTGAGTGCTAGGATTACACGCATGAGCCACCGTGCCCAGCCGGACCTCAAGTCTTGATAAAATTTAGGATGGATTCTTTCAGCAGAACTATTTAATGGGTGGTGTCCCTTCCTATCTGCATACTAATTGGATTAGTCGGGGTTCTCCAGAGAGACAGAACCAATAGGATATGGATAGATGATAGATAGATGAGGGGATTTATGACGGGAATGGGCGCGTGTGATTGTGGGGGCAGGGAAGTCCCACGATGGTCTGTTTGTCTGCAAACTGGAGACCCTGGATGCCAGTAGGATGGCTCAGTCGAAGTCTGATGGCTTCAGGATCAGGGAAGCCCATGTTGTAACTCTCAGGCTAAGGCTGAAGGTCTGAGAACCTGGGGGTCTGCTGGTGCAAGTCCCAGAGTCTAAAACCCAGAAAAAATGGAGTTCTGAGGTCCAATGGCAGGAGAAGAGGGGTGTCCCAACTCCAGGAGTGAGAGAGCAAATTTGCCTTTCCTCTGCCTTTTTGTTCTGTCCGCGCCCCCAACTAATTGAATGGTGCATTGATGGTGGATCTTCCCCACTCAGTCCACCGACTCATATCTCAGCATCCTCACAGACACACCCAGAAGTAATGCTCTACCAGCTATCTAGGTATTCCTTAATCCAGTCAAGTTGACAATGAAAATTAACCATCACACCAATGAAGAACAGCCAGTTGGTCTAAGGCTGTGACCGTCCATGGCTGCAGCCTCGGGGCAGCAGCCAGTGGGGTCACTCTGAGTCAGGGTGCAGGGAGGGGCACTGATGGGATCAAGCGGCTCTACCATCTGCTCAGCCCCCGCATGAGCAGGCTCTGAGGGCAATCAGATTCCCCGAGTTCCCTCCCCTCCCGTGGGGTCTGGGGGTGGCAGGAGCTGAGCCCCTTGCCTGCGTGCTAGTCCTCCCGGGAGGGAGCTTGCAGGAGGGGCCCAGCTGGCTCTGCTCAGCAGCTCCCTGGCACCAGCTGCTCCCTCCTAGGGCTGGTGGCAGGAGACTGTGAGGGCCGAGCTGAGGGGATCGGTGCCTCCATGTTCCCCTAGGCTGTCAGGGGGAGGCCCTGGGTGGAGGATGCTGGCACTGCCCTGCCTGGGAAATGCAGTGCAACCTGTCATGAACTGGGGAGTTGATGGTGGCCAGGAGGGGCAGGTGGCAGAGAGTCCAGAGGATGGCACCGGACTTGAGCAGGGAGGCTAGAACTTGGACATGGCACACTTCCGAAATGCTTAGAACTCTGCCTCTGGTGTTCCCTTCCTCCTCTCTCTTCTCCACCTCTGTTGGGCTTTGAAAATTTCCTTGATCAGTCTTCTCTTACTTTTTCCTTTTCCTGCCTTCCCCTCCCCTCTGCTGAGGCCCAGCCAGGCCCTTTGACCTCTGTCGTCTGCCTGCGTCTCCTGGCCTTGGGCCAGCTGGCCTCTTGCCCCTAGCGCACTGCAGCCCCAGCACCCAGGGAATCTCTGGCAGTCCCTGGAAGCACCTCTTCACTCTTTCTCCCATGCCCTGGGCACAGCCATACTGAGGGCCCTGGGGCAGGTTAGGACTCAAGACCCTGTGACCTTCGACCCTGGGCCCTGAATCAACATGGCCACACCCCCAGCCTCACTTTTTCTGAGCAGGGAAGACAGGTGGGCTTGAGAACACCAAGGAGGAAACTTGTCTAGAAAATTGGTGAGGTGCTTCAGCTTGTCACCGGAGCCCTCAGGCCCCCATCTGTGCCCTTTGCCTGGCCCAGTCATTTTCCTAGCACCAGTGCTCTCTCCCTTCTTCCCTCCTGAAGAATCTTTCAGGACAGGAGCAAGCGTCGGTCATTTATTCCACAGAGTGAATGACTTCAACTTTCTGTGTTCCTGTTCTCCTGTGGTTTCTTGCCTCCAGAGAGGGCTTGGAGGTTCTGGTTGGAGAGGTCCCAGAGGTTGCCTGGGCACCTGAACTCTCATGACAGAGGTGGTCGATTATTCCCCCAGTCAGCAGGGTATGGGAAGGCACAGTTGGGTCTCTAGTCTCGGGCCAGTAGGAAAGGAGGTTGTTGGGCTTTGAAGAGTAAGTCAATAAATAAAACACTTTTCTGCTTAAGTCTAAATCCATTGAAAAATAGACACAAGACGGATGGGAAGAAAAACGTCAGCTTTATTACTGCTAAGACCTTGTCAGAGAACGTGGCTTATTTGGGAGACAAAATGGGCTTGCTACCGCCCCCTTCAATCACAGGGATCTGCCATCACTGGCACGGGTGTGAACCGGCCCCCTCGCAATGCAGGGACAGGCAGAGCACCCACATCCCGTGGATGGGCTGGCTCCCAAAGAGGAGAGAGGACCAAGCCACACGTGCTCCGTAAGTCACGTTTCCTCTTCCGCAGGTAGAGACGGGCCAGGAGCATTATTAATAGAAGTTCCTTTTCCAGGGAAACAGGAGGAGGGAATAAATGTTCCTCCCCCACAGAGATCTCCACCCTCTTCTCAGAATTCTTCCTCAGCATGACTGAGCGGGGCTCGGGAAGGGGGCTGTGTGTGCGAGAGAGACAGAAAGTACGTAGATGAACTCTCCTGGATCCCTTACTGCCCCCCAGCCAGGCCGGGCCCACCCACTTCCTGTTTCCTGCTGCCCGTTCTCCACTCTCTCTCCCAGCGAGAGCACCCCTGCTATTCCTCTACCCGGAACTTCCCCCCCACCCTTTGTCTGCCTCCTGTGGGTGTGAGGCAGGAGGTGTCCATTTCCCTCCAGTATCCCTCATTCCCTTACCTGGAATTAACCCTGACTTCTAGCTAGGCACAAGGCTACATTTTCCTGCCTCCCTCGCTGCTAGGCACGGCGGTGTGATTAAGTTTTGGCCAAGGAGATGTAATCAGAAGTGGTGTGTGAGACTTCTCAGAATTGCACGTGTAGGGAGATGGTATACCCTCTTTGTCTCTTCGTTCCTGCTGGCTGGAATGTGAACATGCCAGAGCTTGAGCAGCTTTCTTGGACCATGAAGTGGAAGCTGTGAGCGAAGATGGCGAAGGAGCAAAACAGGAGCCTGGGCTCCTAATAAGTTTGTGCGGCCACGTTACCGTACCTGCATTGTTCTCTCCCAGCTTTACGTGAGGGAAACGAATTTCTTTCTTATTTAAGCCATTGCTCTTTGGGGTTTCTGTTACTTGCAGCCAAACCCAATCCTAATACAAAGCGCGTGCATGGGTGTTAGCGGGTTTACACACATGCCTACATGCACACACGTGTAAGCAAGTTTATCGGGAAAGTAGAAGAATGGATATCCATTCCTTTGCCAACTCATGTGCAAGGCACCAGGACCTGAGAGGGAGACAGAGGTGAATCAGGGAGACCTTGCCCTCAAGTAGGTTAGAGTCTGGGACATTGAGCTCATACACATGTGAGGCTCAATCAGGTTGGAACTTCCCAGGTTGCACCTTCTGTTCTGTTATCATTTCCTGAAAAGAACCAGCTCATCTCTGATTCCAGGTAGGGCTGCTGTTTCATGGAGTTCAGTCCACAATTGAGGAAAACTGAAAGCAAGGCCTGCCCAGGAGTAAAATATGGAGTACCTGAGATAAAGAGGGGCCACAATATCAGTATGAGGACATCAGTTGAACAGAACTAGTCACATAGGTGTGGTTGGGGGACTGGAGTGGAGAGAGCTGAGGCAGCAGCTGTTCCAGGGTGGGGAAGCTCAGTCTCCAGAATGTAACTGGTCCAGCACTTGCTCAGACATACTCTGGCTCCTGGAGCAGCTTCTCCACGTGGGCCAGCAGCATCAGCATCACGTGGGAACGGATTGGGTATGCAAATCCAAACTCTGAGAAGGGGTCCCACCATGCGGTGGTTTTACCAGCCCTTCAGATGATGCTGATGCATGCTAAAGTTAGAGAATCCTTACCCTCTGACCCGAGATAGGAAGATGGGGGAAATTCAGCACATAAGAGGCTGAAAATTCCAAATAGAATGTACTCCAAGCATTGAAGCCCTCTCCAGGACAAAAACTAATTTAAAAAGTCAACATGAACAAACCTCATGAGTAATGTGACTGAAGACCAGGTAGACCCTCCTAACTAACACGCACAGTCCACTTGTACAAGGACAGAGGGTACAAAACAATATAAAGTCAGATGTGTTGGTGTAATGGCTTGGGAAGCTTCCAAATGCAGTGGACATGAACAGAGCAAATATTCTGAACCTGAATATAAAAGAACATCTTAACCTGATTGTGGAATAACATGACTGGCAAACGAAATAAAGACACGTTAAGTAAGAGAAGGGTGGGGTCTGCCTACAGTATAAACCACAGAGCCTGAGTTTATTAGTGTTTATTCAGCGCTGCCCAAGGGTGGCAGAGTACATGCTTAGCTCAGATGGCAGGGTGGGAGGACACTTAGAACAGTACTGGGTAGACATGAGTACCCTTGTTCCTGGAGGTGTGAACTCTTTAACAGAGCAAGGCTTAGCCATTAGATTTCTTCTTAGAGGACAGTTTTTACCCTTTTTGGCTTAAGAATCCAGATAATCTAGTAAAGATGTATCAATATCTGCACACACAGATACACAGAGTATTTGATACAATAATCAGGTTGGAACCTCACAGAATGCACCTTCTGTCATCTTTCCTGAAAACAACAAAAACCCAGCTTGTTTCTGGTTCCTGCCAGGGAAGACTGCTTTTTTATGGCATTCAGTTCACAGCTGAGGAAGACTGAAAGCAAGGCAGACCCAGGTGGGGAACACACCTGTCACAGGCTGCGAACCCCTGAGGATGAAACAGCATTGAGGATGACACGGTCCTCATCACCTGTGTATTAGTTATCGTTTGCTGTGTAACAAATTACCCCAGAATTTAATGGCTTAAAACAATAAACATTCATTATCTCAATTTCTGAGGGTTAGGAACTCAGGAGTGACTTAGCCGGTGGTTCTGTGTGAGGGTCGTTTATGAGGTTTTGGTCAAGGTGTCTGCCAGGAAGGGGGAATCCGCCTCCTAGAGGAAGGGGCACCCTGCACGTTGCAAGCGGTGGGAAATGAGCCTTCTTCCTGCCACGGAATCTCCCCTTCACGACCAGGGACGGCCAGACCCAGCTCTGCTCAGAGGCTCCAAGGAAGTACTCTGCATCTCCTTGACTCTCAGTTACCAAAGCCCATGCTTTCCTCATTCATCTCTGTATCTACCCTGGGAGCTGGCACTGTGCCCAGCACTGGCTGGGTTCAATAGGCGTTTGCTAAATTAGTTATCTGACCCTCTCTCGGGAGTTATTTTCTATCTTGCATTACAGTCCTGCCTCAGCCTCCCTTCAAAGTGAGTTTGAGGGGATTATTCACGTCTACAGTCTCTCCAGGCGTTAGCACAGAGCCCGCAGGAAGGAGAGGTTCAGCGGCTGTTTACGGAAAGAATAAAATAATGGCGCCCGACGCACATACCTTGATTCACTGGGGCTCAGTAGACTTGAACATTAAAAGAAAGGCTGCTTCCCCAAGCTCGCCTTGAAATCAAGGTTAAGCTCCCGCCACGTAGCCCCGTACCCCAATGTCACCGAGGTTGAGAGAGCTGGGACTTCCACCTGACACGCACGTTCCCGGAACAAGCAGGTACGCAGAGGTAGTAGAGTGGTGCACCTGGGCCATGCCAACCGTGCACAGCGGCCTGCTCACCCCAAGTCTCTGCCTGCGAAGCGGCAGGACCTTGCCGCTCTTGGCTGCAACAGAACCCCTCAGGCCCGCGGCCCAGCGCCCCGGCCGCCCTACTGGCTCCGCGTGCCGCGGCTCTGGTACCACGAGATGCGGGACTACGACTCCCGAGATGCCGCGCGCCCGGCCGCTTATTGGCTGCGCGGCGGGGGGCGGGAGCACGGGCGGCGCGCGCAGTCTGCGCGTGCGTGCGGCGGGCGGCCGGATGGCGGCAGTCGGCAGGGTGGCGGCGCTGTGTGCGGCGCGCGGGCTGTGTTGGAGGGCCGCATGCGCGGCTGTGGGGCTCCGGGGCCTTTGCCCGCAGAGGGGCTACGCTGTGGGCCCGGCTCAGGTGAGAACGCCCGGGCTCTGGCAGAGCGGTGCTCAGGACCGGCGGCGGGGCCAGGAGACGCGGAGAGGCAGGGCGGCCGGCCGGGACGCTGCGGCATCCTCCGGCCTCCCAGGGAACGGCCTTGACTAGGTATCTGACCTCAAGTGCACTTCGTTCTTGCCTGGAGGCCTAGTGTCCCCGGCCTTCCCCCTGACTCGCGTGCGATTTGCAGTGCCGTCGGCCTGGAAGAAAAGTTACTCCGCTGGAGAGCGACCAAAACAAGCCCAGAAAACGCTCATCAGAATGGTTTCTTGGTCCCTTGCTGCTTTTCAACCCCAAAGTTTCTCAGCCGTTTCCTTGTGCCTCTTATAGTTTTACTGCTCTTCCTTTTTGATTTTCACAGTGGTAGCATTTTGGTTATGATTTTCAACTACATTTGAAAGAGATTTGAGGTCTCGGGATGGACCCCCTCCGGGAGCCGTTCCTGTAGGTGGACAGTCCAGAAGTGAATTTGGGTTTGGTGTGGCCTTGCTTGAGTGTAGCGGAGGATCTGTGGGACAAGAGGAAGAGAACTGGAGTACGGTCCTTAATTTGAGCAAGGCGATGTAGTGATATATAAATCTCTCAGAACTTTGGAGGAAGGTATGACCTTGGTGTTAGTAAGGAAGCCGAAGCTTGGAGTCGTTTCTTTTTTTTTCTTTTCTTTCTTTCTCTCTTTCCTTCTTTCTTTACTTTCTTTCTTTACTTTCTTTCTTTCTTTCCCTCCCTTCCTTCCGTCCTTCTGTCTTTCCTTCCCTATTTCTTTATTTCTTTAAATGGTCTCGCTCTGTCGCCCAGGCTGGAGGGCAGCGAACTCATCACACAGTTCAATGCAACCTCGAACCCCTGGGCTCAAGCGATCCTTCTGCCTCAGCCTTCCGAGTAGCTGTGACAACGGGCACACCCCCACGCCCAGCTAATTTTTTCTATTTTTGGTATAGACTGGGTCTCACTCTTGCTCAGGCTGGTCTCGAACTCCAGGCCGTAAGCAATTTATAACTATTATATTGGTTCTTGTGTCTTTACAGGTCCTGAGATACCTACAAGTGACTTCTCAGGTAGAGTAGAAAAGGGAAGAAAGGGATGTAGCATAGTATAGAGATTAAGAGTACTAGCTCTGGTGGGCGCGGAGACTCACGCCTGTAATCCTAGCACTCTGGGAGGCCGAGGCGGGAGGATCACTTGAGCTCAGGAGTTTGAAACCAGCCTGAGCAAGAGCAAGACCCCGTCCCTACTAAAACTAGAAAAAATTAGCTGGGCATGGTGGCGCATGCCTGTAGTCCCAGCTACTCAGGAGGCTGAGGCAGAAGGATTGCTTGAGCCCAGGAATTGGAGGTTGCAGTGAGCTATGATGATGCCATGGCACTCTACCCAGGGCGACAGAGCAAAACTCTGTCTCAAAAGAAAAAAAAGAAAAAGAGTACTAGCTTTAGAATTGAATCCTGCCTGCACTGTTCATGAGCTGTTTGACTTAAGGCAGATTACTTAGCTTTCTAAGATTCAGTTTCCCCATCGAAATGGGATATGCACGCTTGCAGTATTTTTGTCAGAATAAATAAGATGATGTATGTGGAGTACTTTGCATAGTGACTGGCATGTAGCAAGTTCTCTCAAATGTAGTAGTTGTAGTAGATCATGAAGTGGATGGTAGTTGTAACGATTGTTACTGTCTGGAAAACGTACCAAACCAATTCTAGTTAAGAAGCAAAAACACAAAGGAATATCTTAGTGGTCCCTTCATTTCAAACTCATGTTAGAATTCCACATATTTTATCACTGCCACAAAAATGAACTTTAGAGCAGCGGTCCCCCACCATTTTGGCACCAGGGACCAGTTTCATGAAACACAGTTTTTCCATGGACAGGAATGGAGGGTGGGGAGTCAGGGGAGCGCAGTGAAGCTCTGCAGCGAGGTCCCTAACAGGGCACGGCCCCCTACTGCTCTGCGGCCCAGAGGCTTGGGGACTGGAGAATTAAAGGATCTGGCCTAATAGTCAGGACTAGTTGGAAAAAAAAAAGTGATGCAGAAGAAAAGTTAAAATAGAGATACAGATGATGATAAAAAAAAAGAAAAAAATCTCTTTTTTTCTAGACACCTTCACTTAAATTAATAGACTTTACTTTTTAGAGAAGTTTTAGGTTTACAGAAAAATTAAGCAGAGAGTACAAAGAGTTCCCACACACATCCCCCACGCCCACAGTTTCCCTTATTACAGTTGTGTCCCTTATGATGGTAGTATGTCCTGTGAAATACATCGTCGTGCAAACATCACAGAGTATACTTCCGCAAACTGTATGGTATAGCCTGCTGCTCATGGGCTACAAACCCGCACAACATGTTACTGTACTGAGTACTGTGGGGAATTGGAATCAGTGGTACGCATTTGTGTATCTAAGAAGCATGTCTAAACAAAAAGTACAGAAAAATATGGTATGAAAGATGCAACATGGTACATGTTTAGGGCACTTCCCATAAATGGAGCTTGTAGGCCTGGAAGTTGCTGCGGCCGAGTCAGTGAGTGGTGAGTGAATGTGAAGACCAGGACACTACTGTGCAGTACCGTAGACTTTATACACACTGCACATTCAGGCTGCATTAAATTTATAAAAGATATTTTTCTTTACGAATTAACATTAGCTTACTGTAACTTTATAAACTTTTTAATTTTTAAACTTTTTGACTCTTTTGTAATGACATCTTAAAACACAGTGTATAGCTGTATAAAATTTTTTTTTTTTTTGAGACAGGTTCTTGCTCCATCACCCAGGGCTAGAATACAGTGGCGTCATGATAGCTCACTGCAACCTCAAACTCCTGGGCTCAAGCCATCCTCCTGCCTCAGCCTCTGGAGTAGCTGGCACTACAGGTGTGTGCCACCACGCCCAGCTAATTTTTCTGTTTTTTTTTTTTTTTTTTTGTAGAGATGGGGTGTGGCTCAGGCTGGTCTTGAACTCCTGGCCTCAAGCAATCCTCCTAACGAGGCCTCTGAAAATTCTAAGATCACAGATATGAGTCACTGTGCCCAGCAAAATACCAAAATATTTTCCTTTTTTTAATTTTATTTTTTTGTTTTAGCCAAGCATGAAAATGAGGTTTATTGAGGAGAGAAAGATAGGATTATAGGGCAAGAGCAAGATACAGGTTTACAGAGCATGGTACATACCTGACAGATGATGACCAGACCCCTTGTCTCAGCAGAGCAAGTAAAAGACAGGGCAAAGAGAGAGAGGGAAAATATTTTCCTTATTCCATAAACTTTTTTTAAGAATAAGAATTACAATTTTTTTTAAAACTCTTTTGTTGAAAACTAAGACATAAGCACACACATTAGTCTAGGCCTACACAGGGTCAGGGTCACTGTCTTCCGCCTCCACGTACTGTCCCAGTGGAAGATTTTCAGTGATAATAACATGCATGGAGCTGCCATCTCATATGACAGCGCCTTCTGGAAGACCCCCTGAAAGACCTGCCCAAGACTCTTGAGGAGGCATCATCACTCTTTTCAGAAATATGTCCATCGTGGTTTGTTTCTGGTTTTTTTTTTTTTTTGGTCCTAGATTTACTTGTAAGCAGGTAATGCACCATGAACATTCCTCTCTATTAATGAAAGCCTTTCAGTGTTGGGGTTCTTGTTTCAGACTTTTTGAGGAACTTGTTGAGGTCTGCAAAAGCTTCTGCTAAACGCTTCACTGAATTTTCTTGAAGGTTCGTCTTCTTTTCCTTCTGCAGTTCCCTTTTCTCTTGCTGCTGCGTCAGCTCTGTATTCTTGTTCCATTATTATCTTACAGGATCACCATTGTGTATTGGTCCATTGTTGACCAAAACATTATCATGTGGTGCACGACTGTGTTAACAGTGTTAACATTTTGCGTTAGTGTGGCACATTTGTGACAGCTGATGTGCACCTTCGCTTCGTATGTTCTGCGGTGCCTCTTTCTCTGTGTACGTGCTGTGTAGTGATAGATGAGGGAGCCTTAAGGAAATTGCTAAATTTTCCTGAAAATCTTCCTGTTCTAAGTAGCAGAGGCTATGGCTTCTTATTTTTAAGAAAGGATATCTTGTATTTAGGATGTGACCAATAAAACTGTGCATGGTTAAATTTTGCAGCCATAACACAAATGAACTTTTTATTTTTTTAACTAAATTTTCAAAAATTCAAAAACAGGAAAATATGAACCCCGTATGCCCATCTCCCAAATTTAGCAGTTACTAACATTTTGCCGCACTTGCTTATCTCCCTCTTTTTGGCTGTACGATTTTATTTTATTTTTATTTTTCATAGAGATGGGGTCTGGCTCTTGCTCAGGCTGGTCTGAAACTCCTGACCTCAAGTGATCCTCCCGCCTCGCCCTCCCAGGGTGCTAGGATTACAGGCATGAGCCATCACACCCGGCCTAGTTGGCTGTAAGATTTTAAAGTAAATCCCTGATTTCTTGTCATCTCAACCCTAAATTCTTCTGTGCGTATCTCTAAGAAAATAAGGACATTCTGAACATAACCACAATGCCATTATCATACCTCCCAGTGATTCCTTAATATCACTTAAAATCCAGGCCTTATTAAAATTTTCCCGATTGTCTCCAAATTATAAGCAAATGAGTTTTAAGTTTAAACTTTGAGAACAGTATGCTTTGTATCCGTAACAGTACGAAAGAAGTGCTAGAATGACCTAGTCCTTACCTCAGGGACTGACTTTTTCTAAGAGCCACCAACTCTCTTCCCTCGGGAAGGGGTAGGTGGTCGAGAAGTTCCCAAAGGGAAAGGTCTGCCTTATTTCTCCCCAACTGTTCATCCTTTGGGTCAGTCAGCGTCTGGGTCAACCTTTGCTGAGCGCCTGTGAGGGTCTAAGCACTGTGCCAGCTGGGGGCTATAAGGGCAAAACACATCCCCTCATCCCTTAAGACCCAGGTAGTGGTTCTCTTTGAGAAGAATAAGATGAAATCTGAAAACTGGTTCTTTTCTCCAGGAAAAATGCACACAGAGTTTTAAGGGGTTTTATGTTCACCCCAAAATCTATCCGTGGGCCCAGGTTAGGACCCCCATTCTAGTGGGACTTGTGAGGAATAGGGAGAAGCTCCCGCGATCTTTGAGGGCCATTCATTGGGTACACGAATGCACTGAGGACAGAGAAGAACCTGGGGCTCGTGGCTGGGGGCTGGCAGGAGGTGAGCGGAGCTGTGTGTTCGAGATAGAGGACCTGGACCCTCCTGGGCACCCTGCTTGCTCTGAGTTGCTGCCGAGTGAGGGAGCCCCGACTTTTGTGACTAGCTCAGTTTGAGGCTGAATCCCTGAATCCAGCACTTGTGAACTGGGTGACCCTTGACTAGTTGTTCGCTGTGAAGTTGGTTTCTTACTTATCCAGTCAGATTATTTAGTGTGTACGTATTGAGCACCATGTCTAACCCAGGCACATTTTGCTAGCTCATGCCTTTTGGACCTACATTTCCTCAAAGTGCTGGTACAAAGAATTAAAAAAACAAAAATGCCTTTGTTTTATGTCTAGTTCAGTGCCCAGAACAGTGTGCTGGTCTAGGGTGGAACAGCATCAGCCTTTGCAGCTGAGCGTTAGAGGCACTGTTTAGGCACTTCTTGCATGACATGTGGGGCTTGGAGGGTTTCTCCCTGGGAACTGTTTTCTGGTGTTCAGATGTGATAGCTTGTTGGTTCAAGTTGTTTCCTCCTATTTTTCCAGTGTCCCTGCCCACCTCCAACTTGGTGCTGTGGTTGCCATTGGCCAAGCTGGGAGGCTCTGTGAACAGGCTAGCATCAAGGAGCTGGAAGACCACCTCCCCCAGGGGTCCTGCTTGTTCAGTGGCTGGGAGATGGGATCATTAATCACTCCAGTTCCTGTTTTTGTTTTTTTTTGAGACTTGGGGTAGAGTGTAGTGGTGTCATCATAATTCACTGCAACCTCCAACTCCTGGGCTCAAGTGATTCTCCTGCCGCAGCCTCTGGAGTAACTGGGACTACAGGTGTGTACCATCAGACCCGGCTAATTTTTTCTCTTTTTTGTAGAGGCAGAGTGTTACTGTTGCTCAGGCTGGTCTCGAACTCCTGAGCTCAAGTGATGTTGCCTCGGCCTCCCAGAATGCTGGGAGTACAGCCGTGAGCCACCGCGCCCGGCCCCAGTTCCTATTTTACTCACCCAGAAGCATCTCTTGGCTTTCTTGTCCCCATGCCCTCTGGATTTCCATGCTCATGTGACTGCTCCCTCTTGGCCTGTCCTTGAGTGGCTTTGTTCTGCCCGGTTCCCTGAGAGCAGAGCCCTTCCAGATTCTCATCTCCAGGACCTTCTGTCCAGGGCTGGTATGTCCACTTACCTGTCCCCCAGGTCCACAGTGGGCCTCATCTTTGTGCTCCCCTAGCCTCCCACCTACTGCTGCACCTGTGTCCCTTGGGTCAGTGACTGATACTGGCATCTGTTGCCCTAGGTCCCCAAGCCAAAAAAAACAAAAAGGATGGAGTCCCTGTGGCTCCTCCCTCCCTCCGCCCCTGCACCTGAGTGCAGTCCTGGTGTTCTGCTAGGTACGATCAGCCCCCAGCTCTCTGTTCGTGTTGCCTCTGCCCTAGTCAAAGCACCGTCCTCTCTGTCTTGGGTTGCAGTTGGTCCCAGCTGGTCTCCTGCTTGACTCCCTTCAGTCTGCTCAATCCATTCTTCTCTCTGCAGCCAAAATTTTTCTGCAAGGCAGGTCTGATGATCCTACTTTCCTAATTTCAAACTCCTTAAATTGGCTGAGGAGACCTGTGATGGCCCATCCTCCCCTCCCCGATGGATTAGGACCCTCTGGTGCAGGCTCATCTTGTAAGCCAGCACTCAGTGTAGACTGTCCCGGGGCTGCTGTTTAATTGTTTTCTCTCTGAAGTGTGTAGGCAGGGACCTCATCTGTCCTGTTTGTCTAGGCTGGTGCTGCTTGGGCTCTCAAGAGAGTTTTGTGACGTGAATGCATATATTTAACGCTTTCATTGCCTAGCTCAAAATTCTCTTTCAAGAATTTGCCTCTGTTTAATTCTGTCTATTTACTCAGAACTTAAATATTTAGAATTGATTTGCACTTGGAAAATGCCACAGTTTTAGTAGGTCTGCTTTCTAGACTGGTTACTTGCTGTCACGCTAGCTAAGCATTGAGGGGCTGGAGCGCAGTTCCTTTTTATTTCTTGTAGCTCTTCCCGGGCAGAGCCTTCTGCGTAGAGTAGGCATGAGCAGTCAGCGTGGCCTCTCCTAGCTGGCAGGGAGAGAAGAAAAATAGCAAACAGGTTAGACTGGATTTTCCTGACCATTGAGGAACATCTTATATGTTAATAGGCAGTTTATAAATTAAGAAATGGAATGAATTTTTTAAAAAGACTGTTAAAATTTATGAATCCAAGAAATGCAGATTGAGATGAGATACCATTTTCTTAACCTTTCAATTAACAAAACATTTGATAATTAACTGTCCGATACATGTGATTACATAGAATCAGTATTATAAGGGTAATATACATTACCAGTAGCCATGTAAGTTGACACACATTTTTGGAAAACAGTTCGTCAGTAGGTGTTGCATAATTACAGTATTTGTACTCTTTGACTTATTACTTCTGCTTTTAAGAATCTAGCTTAGGGAGGCCAGAACGGACGTGGTGGCTCACGCCTGTAATCCTAGCACTCTTGAAGTCTGAGACGGGAGGATCACTTGAGGTCAGGAGTTTGAGACCAGCCTCAGCAAAAGCAAGACCCCATCTGTACGAAAAATAGAAATAAATTAGCCAGACAACTAAAAATAGAAAAAATTAGCTGGGCATCGTAGTACATGCCTGTAGTCCCACCTACTGGGGAGGCTGAGGCAGGAGGATCTCTCGAGCCCAGGAGTTTGAGGTTGCTGTGAACTAGGCTGACACCACGGCACTCTAGCCCGGGCAACAGAGCGAGATTCTGTCTCAAAAAAAAAAAAAAAGAAAGAAAAAGAAAATACCGAGAAGGAACAGCAGCAGAGTTAATG
>CAUYSK010103219.1:0-73510 GCA_963575035.1 Avahi laniger | reverse complement strand
GAGCAGCTTCTACAAGTAAATCTACGAACAAGTTATGATTACCCCATCTAGTTTGTACTAAATTTCTGGCTAAGTTGCTGAACTACTTCCACTTTTGGAAGAGGAATATGGTCCTAGGAGGTCATGTATTCTGTGTGGCTGAATGAGGTGTTCTTCAATGGTCTTTCAAACCCTGGGATCCAGCAGTCCTAGGCAATGGGAGGTCCAGCGGGAGTTCACCTGGGCTGGCCGGGCAAACGCTGATAAAATGGGCTCAGCATGGGGCATCGTCTACCAGTGGGTGGGCCTTCTCAGAGCCTAGCTGTTGTCTAGAGCCGGGAGAATTAAATGTAGTAAGTCTATCCAGTGCATGGCACACTGCTGAACAGGAAGGTACACAATCAATGACTATTAGTTTTGCAGTCCTGTTGGTGTTCAGCCCTCTCTCTTCACATGAGGGATGCTGAAATATGTACAAGTGCTAAAGGAGATATGTAGAAATAGGTTATTAAGTGAAGAAAATAGAAAAAATGAGAGAGTACCATGCTGAACATGAAAACCACTTGAGTTTCCTGAAATGACTTGGTCAATTTTCTAAATCGACATCATTCACTGAAAGATACAAACAACTTCAAACCAGTTCAACATTTTTATGCCTCATTTTAGTATGTATCATTATGTTAATATTTTGAAAAATGGTGGGGTTTTCTTTTTGAAAGTGTTTTTTTTTTCCTTTAAGTTGTGTTTTAAAAAGTTTACTGTAGTTTTAAATATGTTTTTTTCCATATAGAGGAGAATTTTTCTTATTTCCTAAAAAAACACATCCTTGATTTGGCAGTGGAAATCAATGAAAAATCTGCCTATACTTTTCAGAAATTCATTTTATGGCAAAATTTGGGAGGCTCCAAATTCAGTGGGAAGTTTTGCTAAACAAGACATAACAACATCTAGTATCACTTTGACCTTTCTCTCAAGCTGACTTTGCAAAGACTATTTTGAAAAAACTTGTACATATGTATCCCCATTTGTAGTTTTTTAAAAAAATTTATTTTATGTTTAGTTAATTAATTTACTGGTTCCAAGACCTATCTTACCTCCATCAGTTTCTCCAGTTGTTTCTTTTATGTCATTTTTCCTTTATATTATAATTTGCCTTTTATAATTCAATTCAAAATCACACATCAAACACTGGTTATGTACCATGTATTATCCTATAATATAAATCTAAAATCTATCATGGTCAGAACATTTTATTTCTCTTTTTCCTTCCTTTCTCTAATTCCCAAGGAAGAATCCAGAAGAGTGATGTTTGCCAGTAATTTCTGATTAGACATCAAGCTGTTGGAGAATGTTCTTCACTTCTTATTTCATTCCGTTTGAATCTGTGACTGTTGAAGTTTTCCACGTCCTTGTACTGACTCAACAAATGTCCCCAGGGGTATTTCCATCCTCTAACCGTTAGCTCACTTTCTTTGCTTATTCATTCCCAGTTGCTCTGTGGACCGAGCCAGGATATCAGTGATTAATGACTCAGTACTATTTCAGGAATCCCCAGCATTTTCCATGTGCTGACTCACCTACAGTTCTCTACGTTCACCTGTTGGAAGCATGGTGTGGCATAGCACATGTGGCTTCGGATGGCCAGAAGACTCCTGAAACTTATGCCCAATTGCAGAACCACACTCTGAACAAGGCCCTTTTGCCTGTTTTTCTTTGGCATTTTTCTTCCCTTGAGTGAGTTCCTTGAGAACAAAGACGGATTTGTCGTAGTCATCTTTGAATCACCAGTGACTATCATAGTACTGGGGGTACAATAAAACATCTGTGCTCAATAAGTATGTATTAAATGATGGAAAAATGTAATCTTGAAGAATATTAAAGACAGTTAATTTGTGTTTGGTGAATTTTTATGGTCGTAGATATGGAAAAATCATCTTAGGAAGATTTTGGCTTAGGCCAATATCCAGGATGTATGTATATAAGTGCCTAAACTCTTGGGGGGTAACTTATAAAGAACAGTATGACCATAAAAATCATTAAAAGACCAGAGAGAGTTGAGGCGGTTGAATGAAACCTGCCCAGGGTTTTATTCCCATACAGCCTTACTGGTGACCATTCTCTTAAGCTGGTCTTTCCTGCATTCACCCCTTGTTCCTTTTTGCCTTTAGCATTTGACCCAACTCTTTTGTTTATACTAACCTGTTTCTTCAAATACATGACATGAATTCCATGAAATAAGTATACATGTCATGTTAGGGGTCCCAAGACCATGCTCAGGGTTGACGATTCACTAGAAAGACTCACAGGACTTGGCATATGGTCATACTCACAGCTACAATTAATTACAGTGAAAGGATACCGAGAAAAACAGCAAAGGGAAAAGGCACATGAGACAAAGTCCAGAGGAAACCAGGCACAAGCTTCTGAGTCCTCTTTCCCAAGGGAGTTGCACAGGACGTGCTTAATCCCTTCAGTGTTGAATTGTGACTCATGCGTGAGCTGTTGTCTACCAAGGAAGCTCTTTGGAGACTCGGCATCCAGGGTTGTTACTGGGAGCTGATCACATAGACACTCTCTCCCTAACACAGACCAACATTTCAAAGGAAAGCAGATGTTCAGCATAAATCACATTGTGTTTACAAGCAGTTTAGGTAGAGTAAGCCATCCTTATCAATTAGAGAATTGTGGGAACGCTATCGAAATCCAAATTTCCAGATGTCAGCCAGGGGCCAAGCTTGCAAGTAGGCCTTTGTAAGGACAGCAGTGTCAGGCCTGTATGTTCCCTGAACACACATGTACACCAAGCTCAGCATCTTTTTCTGTCTTGAAACATCTACCAGCTCCCAGTGCCAGCTCTCTGCATGGCTGATTTTATCATTCAAGCCTGAACACAAATGATATCTCCTGGGAGAAGCCCTACCTACCTGGCCATCCTAATGGGGGCTGTTCCCTACCTACCCAGTCACTCTCTACTGTATTTTTTAATCCTCTCTGAGTGTAAGCTGTGAGCTCCAGGGGATCTTTATCTGTTTTATTTCTTACTCTGTGTCTAAAAGACTGTCTGACCCTTGAGTAGGCACTCAATAAATATTTATAAAATTAACTGAATGACTTAGCACTGTCAGAAGTCCTCTTGTTCGTTTATGCATTGGCTTTTATATTGATGGAACACTTTGCACCCTGGAATGTAAGTTCCACCAGATCAGAGATCCCTCTTGTCTTGTTTGCTGCTGTATTTCTAGCAGATAGAATAGTGCCGCACACATATTAACTTGTTATGAGTATTTACTAAGTTAAAATGAATGTGAACACACACACATATATGCAGATTGTGCTTTTTTTTTTTAAAACAGTGTCTTAGTCTATGTTGCTCCAAAGGAATATCTGAGACTGGGTAATCTATAGAGGAAAGAGGATTATTTGCCTCACAGCTCTGCAGTCTGTGCAAGAAGCATGGTGTCAACACCTGCTTCTGCTGAGGGCCTCAGCAAGGCCCCACTCATGGGAGAGGTGAAGGGGCCCAGTGTGTGCAGATCACATGGTGAGAGAGGAAGTAAGAGACAGAGGGGGGAGGGGCCAGGTTCCTTTTAACAACCAGCTCTGGGGGTGGGAGGCCCCTCACAGGAACTAGTAGAGTGTGAACTCACTCATTACTACAAGGACAACACCAAGCCATTCATGAGGGATTCTCCACCTTGACCCAAACACTTCCCACTAGGCCCCACATTCCAACACTGGGGATCAAATTTCAACATGAGGTTTGGAGGGTCAGCTATACAAACTATATCTCATAGTTACTATTCCACACATTCTAGTCTGTTTATGAAACATATTGGATTATATTTTTTCCTGACTTATTTCCTTCAATATGTATTGATAGAATACACACTTTATTTAGTCTATGCACCATGGTAGCCACTGTAGATTCATAGATGACTTAACAAGTCCATTGCTAGATTTAAGGTATTCACAGATGAGTAGAGTTAGACAGACTCACAAATGATTCATTGTACGGCAAGTGAAATTAGATAGATAGAAGTATACAGATATACACATACATACATGTGTGTACATACATACAAATATTAATATCTATGAGGTCTGTCTGGAAAGTATCCAGCCATTGTTAATATAATGAGAACAGTCTGTGCAACATTGATGTCACCTGGCAGCCAAGGAGAGTAGACTGGGATGTGCATGCATGAACAATGACAACTTCACCATACTAGTCAGTGCAGCGCTAGAGGCTGTTTAATGAGTGTGTGAACTTTGTGGCCATTGCACTCAAAATGACCAAGCGAGTAGAACAATAAATCTGCATCAAATTTTGCGTTAAACTTGAACATTCCTCCACGGAAACAATTTGGATGACTCAGAAGGCTTTTGGGGACGATGCAATGAGTGCAGTGCAAATAACAGTGTGGCACAAACGCTTCAAAGATGGTTGAGAATCTGTTGAAAGTGATCCACGTTCTGGAAGGCCTACAACAAGCAGAACACCTCAGAATGTTGACGTGCATGGGTTAGGTTAAGAGATGCTGGGAGAACTGTGTGAGGTCCCAAGGTGCCTACTCTGAAGGGGACTAGGGCATCATTGTCCTATGTACAACATTTCTTGTATCTTGTACGTTTGTCAATAAATGTCTCTATTTTTCATCTTACATGGCTGGATGCTTTCTGGACAGACCTCATATGTATATCACACAAAAGTATATTCATTATAAAGAAAATAAAATAATAGGTGTGAGCATAAGATTTTACTCATACAGGAAGGAGAGGGCTTAGGCTAGCTTAGGGTGTCATAGGAGGCATCCAGGAGGCAATAATCCCTCAGCTGAATCAAGGACTTCTCAAGGAGAATTGTGGTGAAGAGGGGTTGGGGGAACCTTTCCAGATAGGGTATAATCAGGAATTGCAGGAGTTCCGTATTGATGGAATATGAGAGTCAGGAAGAGAGAGATTTTCCTGGCAGGGGGTAGGGGGCGGGGGACAAAAGGTCTTGCAGAGGCACTTGGGATTTGCTTCAGAGGGGATGGCAGCCACTGAAGCGTTCACTCAAGGGACGTGTCATGTTTTGGCTTGATTTGGGACTGAATAATTTTGGGGACTCCAGGCAATGGCTTTCAGGGGAACGACGTTGATGATTGAAAGGGTGGTTTAGAGGCTCTTGCACTCATTCAGGCAAGAAACGACCAGGGGCTCAAAAAAACTAGATAGAGTAGGATGCAGGGAAGGCGCAGGGTGGGGAGGTGGGCAGAGTCAAGGAAAAACTGGAAATTAAATAAAAAAAACTTGGACTAAATTATGACTGGTTAAGGGTGAAGGCAAAATGACGCCTACAAGTTCCGTTTCTCTAGATTATATGAGTGAACTGATAGAGAACATATGAGAAGACGTTTGAAAGAAACATTGTGAGTTCAGTGTGGGGCAGATAAAGTATAACATACCTGTGGGTTATATGGTGTCCACTATCCAGCTGGACGTGAAATACGAAGCTCACTGTAGCCAAGGCCAGTGTTAAAAGCGTCCACAAGGGAATTCAACGTCGTGCGAGTGCTGGAATAACCCAGGGAATTACGAGGTAGGGTGAGAAGAAACCATGCTGCAGACAGATTTCTGGGCAACAACACTTCACTGCGAGCAGAAGACAATGTGTCTGAGAAAGAGACAGAAATAGTGAAAGGGGAGACAAGAGAGTGAAAAACTCACATACGCAAAAGGAGTAAATAGCTTCATGAGCATGAACTTTCAAGCTCTCTTCCAGACTTCAGTGGAAACATCCAAGCTCCTCATTTTGCCACCCAAAGTTCTCCCTCTGGCTTTGGGCACATCTCTCCCGTCTCTGCTCAGCAGGGTCTAGGATATCACAGGACCTGAAATCAAGGACTGAACTTTTCATTAGAGTCTTTAGTTAAAATATTTTTGATTTCCCACTGAGAGAAGTGTTAAAATAGAGTATGATGATGGAAGTCAGATTGCAAAGGGCCAAGGAAGAAATGAGAAAGAAGAAAAGTACACATAGGATATATGGATTGCTGTTCTGAACAGGTACACATAAGATGGGAATGGATAGAACTCATTGGTGCTAGTGGAAAGTTCAATCCAGGAAGCAATGTTTAAGTTGAGACAACTTCAGTATGTCCCAGGATATAAACAGCATCAGAATTCAATATTTGGAAGGCATAACCAAGAAAGTTCTATAAGCCAATGATGCCCTCAAATAGCTTTGCTCCTTGCTATACATATCCACAGTCAAAGATACAGCTCAGGATCTAACAACCTCATGGCAAAAAATAATCATCATCATCTCACCCTACCCTACGTAGTATTCCAAAAAGGAGCCTGTTTTTCTTCTTACATGTAATGAATTCTCTTCTCCAACATTTATGATTCCCAATTCCACCTGAATCAAATTAAAATTCCTTCAAATTGAAACTTACTACTAAGCTCAAATGAAATAATCTATAAGCATTCCTGGTCCGTTGTCTATATTGGTCCTAGCTCTGCCATTACATTATAAATTCTATAAAGATAAGGATGAAATTTTTCTGTTTAGTTCACATTCATTAAACAAATATTTATTGAGCATCTATTAAATGTCAGGCACGGTCCCAGGCTTTGGAGATATATCTATATAGGAGAGAAGCTCTGTAGATACATGTCTATGAATATAAAAAAGTGGAAGTCCCATTGTCCGATTTCAACTGAAGAAACTACAGTTAATTCAATGAGGACCTTTCCTGAAAAGTCTCAAAATTGTTTAAAAGTTTTCCTTTGAATAACTATAAGTGATTCTCATTCTCAGAAGAAAATTGGTACCAGAAAATAACCATTTGAAGTAACACGTGTAAAATGAGAATCGAAATTGTATGGTACATAGTGAAGGAAAAAGGATTTATTGTGTTTTTAATGTGAAATAAAAATATTACAGAAATAAGTGTATATAAGCTTATAGTTAACAAAATTTAGGTTAAAATTTTAAATTGCTAATTCTTACAACAAAGAATGAAGTATAATTCTTCTGATAAAATTTTAAGAGAATACATTATTTTACTATTTCAGCATGATTGTAATGATAATTTTTGCAAAAATATTAGAGGAACACAAAGAAATGATAAATGTTTGAGGCAATAGATATCCTAAATGCCCTGATTTGATTATTATGCATTACATGCATGTATCAAAATGTACACATACCCCATAAATATGTGCAATTATTATGTATCAGTAAAAAACAAAGTCAGGACTTCATTAGAAAATAGGGAAAAGCTGAATTTTTAGTATTCTGAAGTGCAGGGTCCAACTGAGAAGAAGAAACTGAAGCTCTGGGAGGGAGCAGGGGTGATGAATGAAAAAGATTTGCAGGAAGAGGAAGAGAGACCACCAAAGCCACAGCTTGTGGACTTCAACAAGAAAAGAGATGCCTCATGAATCAGGATTCATACACACAGATACACTTGCAAAAAAAGTTGTGGAAGACACTGCCTGTTTACCTCATTTTTAAATAAAGTGGCAAGTTTGTCTCTCCAAATCGAGACATTTGTACGGGATAGAGTTCTTGAGGAGAGCGATGGAGGTTTTTCATGAATGTTGAAGGGTGCTGGAGAACGTTGTCCAACAGTAAGTAAAAGAGTTGACAGCTGATATTGGGAACCCAGATGAGACACGAAATCACAAATTTTCTCCAACAGTGTTCAGCCACCTTGGAACAGGAACCAAGAAGGTGGCTTGAAACATCAATCCGATGCTGCAGTTTTGTTGAGTGGGTGCCATAGAAGGGTAGAGGGTAAGGAAAGCAAAGTTCCCAGTGACGTTAACGATGGGATCCAAGGGAGGAAAAGAGCCCAGGAGAGGCCGCCTCTGAAAGAGCATGAGGAGCCAAGGGACATGGCAGATAGGACAGGAGTAGCAATGAAACCAATTAACTGGAAATTTTGATCAAAGGGTAAAATATGTGTATCTAAAAATTCAAGGATGGAGAAATTTCAGGATTTAACCTTGAGAGGAAGTGCCTGAAAGGGAACAGAGATGAAGGCATTGGAGATGCGGAAGTTAAGAGGAGGGAAGACGGAGGACATCAGAGGGGTTGTCCGTCTGATCCCCAAGGTCACAGGAGACAGTGGCAGGTCATCGGGATTTGGGTGGAGAGAAAACTGTCTCAGAACCAGATATCTCAGTGGGTGTGTAGGGCTGGCTTGGGAGATGGCAGACAACAGAGACAAAAAGAAGTGGAAAAGGGTGATACGAGGAGAAATTAGCCTCAGGGGAGCAACGATATTTAGAGGGCGTCGGGGAAATGGTTGGAAGCCTCAGTGGGAAGTGAGGAGAGTACTTAATCCCACCTCAGGCACCTATGTTCTAGAAAAATGACCAGTAGTCTCTCAAGGGGCTGCAGGGAGGAAGTATAATGTTCAAAGAGAAAACAAACCACTCAACCAAACTGAAGTCATCTCTTACCCTTAAAATCCTTATAATTGGCTTCATTATCACGTGCATTGCTCATCTACAAATATCTTGCCCTCTCTTAAGTAGGTTTAGTAACTACATCAGAAACTTTTAATAACAACGTATATTTGTACTTAAGCCAACATGATACAGGCAAGCTTACGTTTATAAAACATATTCATTTTTATGAAATAAATTATAAGTCCTTTAAGTAATTCTGCTAATTAATTTCAAATAATGATTCAAAACTGTTTTTTTGTGAAAACACATATTTCATGAAGTTTTACCTAAAGTTAAGACTACCCAGCTATCATAGTTTTGAGATAAGCAGTTTGGTACATAGGTAACTTTATTCTGGGGGAAAAATTCAAATACTGTAAATAGCATAAAGTCTGTTATTGACAATAGTGCACTAATAAATATTAATATTTGGTTGTCACATAAGATTAATGAGTAATTATTTAGGACTGAACACATGTTAAAACCAGTGGGTCATAAGGTAGCTTATTAAAATAGTACAGATATGAAACCATGATCTAACCCAGAAGCAGTTAAAATATGGAAATGTTTAATCCATCCATCACTTTAAAATTATTATTCAATATTCATAGTTCAAAATTCTCATGTTTTATGCAGAAATCAGCAATTTGGCAGATCCTATGTGAGAGAACTAAAGAGTTTCATAAGCTACACAGGTGTCTTTCTCAAAATTACTCCGTGAAATAGTTTTTAAAGATATTATTCTAGAAAAGCAACGATCAGTGTAAGAAATGTAATAACTGACAGGTATTTTACTCCTGGTAGCATTATGACTTCTGTTGAGCATATGAAGCCTTTTATACACTATTTCAATTTCTCTGGAACCCTAGTATCATGCAGTTGTAAGAGATAATAAAAATAATCATAGAAGCTTAAAATGTAAGCATTTATGATATCGCTGGCATAATCTCAAGTGGCTTTATTTGCATTATTTTATTTAATCTTCACCAAAAAAAAAAATCAAAAACTATAAAACAAATGCTTTCATTCTTTCCGTTTTAAGATTTTAGAAACTGAAGCTCAGAGGTAGGTGAGTACGGAGTCAGTTTGGTGGCTCACTGATGTCGTAAGAGACCTACACTGTCTCTCGTTCTGCACTCCATCCTCAGGTCACGAGAAGGCTGCAGCTGTTACAGAGATCACTTGTAGACACGGCAACATCGGGCCAAGGAAGAGAGACACATCTTCCTAGGCAGTGCTTTGTAATTAAGGAGTAAAACCTTTCCCATAAGTGCCCCAAATTACTACCCTCAGGTCCCAGTCTACAGCCAGTGCTCATGACATCACTGTAAAGGGGCTGATAAATCCAGTATCTGATATTTGCAGACTCTCTAGTGGAGGTGAGCTCCCTGAGCAAGGAGGAGTGTGGAGGGAGGAAGGCAGTGCGTGTAGACAATCACCATGGCTTGCCACTCTACTGACTTCCTCATGCTTAGTCTAACAGGAGCAAGACTTTCATAAGTACTTATGTTTCATGAACCACATCTCCTAAGGCAAATAGAGGAAATATTTGGCTCTGGTTTAAATGAATTATAGCTGGACAGACATATTTATTTATTCAACTATTCAACTCTAAATGGGCAGGCTCAAAGAATTTTAATTGAGAGGTTGATTAAACTACAAAGTACCCACAGTTAGAGCAGAGCCAAATATTTCTCATATTTGGCAAAAGCAGTTGTCATTAAGACAGTAACCTTTACAACCAATGAGTTTTATTTTCATTAGTTTGGTGATATTGTGTTTGGACTCCAGACTTCTTTCAGTCCCATTTCTGCCCGCCTTTACCTTCCCATTGGACAGTAGTCCCATGGTTGTCCGTTAAAGTTTAACTTTAATCACATCAGCAACATTGTTGGGATCTCCTCGATCAAATGAATTTGAAGAACCCCCAGTGATGCTCCAAACTCAGCACAGAGCTTCATCATGTGACCCAGAACTTCATGTGACCTTTACCAGCTCGAGATAAGCAGAAGCCGCCAGGAGACAGTGACTCATTTCTGAATAAACAAGGATAATTTTCACACCTGTCTTTAGAAAATGTTGCCCCAGGAGTCTAGAGTCCCAGTGAAAAGATGATCTATTTCTAAAAGCCTCTCAAAGAAAGCAGGGGCCCCATTGCAGGCTGAGGGGTGCCGGTGCCATGGAAAGAATGGAGCTAGAACATTGTATAGCAGCAGAGCCCCACGACTACCATTGCTGGCAACACTGTTCCTTGGAACCCCAAAACCACCAGTTTCAAGATGGGGCTACTTGAAACCTAACTTTAAAAATGAAATTTGCTCTGAAACAGAAACTGAACACCAAGCCTGTCTGTCAGTCATCTATGTATCTAGCTAAGTTTCTGTCTAATTTATATGTCTATACTTACCTATCTTTGTATTTACAGACATGTCATCATGGCTATTTAGAAAGGCTGTTGTGTTTGCAAAATACTTTACACCCAAAAATTTTGGGTGTGAATAAACATACAGATCGGTTGTTTTCCTGTTTTTTTCTTTTTTTTTTTTTTACACGTTTGTCATGCCAATTTGTCTTTTAGAAAGTGCCAATAGTGATTCATTTTTAAGTTACTTTGGTATTTGAAGATAAATAGCTTGGTTACCCTTTGTTAACCATCAAACATCTTTCAAACTCAAGGATGAAAAAGAATGGTTTTGTGTGTCTGTGAGCAATTTTCCTGAAGCCACCTGATTTTTTAATTTTTTTTTTGTTTGTTTTTTTTGGTGGTCCTTTTCTCTATTAGCAAACATTTAAATGTATTCCACCCTATGGAGCTTTCAACTGTGAAATTAACCTATCCCCAGGCTCCTTTGAGTAAGACCAGGTGTTTCATACTATTTCCCTTCTACCTACAGCAAGAATCCCTTAGGGAAGACAGGAGGAAGCGAGATTTTTGACATTTGTGCAGTGAAAAAGTTTCACTAGATAATCTGAAAATGGCCAGAGGCATTCTACCGAAACCCAGTGAGAACGATCTAATAAGCACTAACTTTTTAAATGTAATACAAGACTCATCTCTCTTCTTGCTTAAAATGCAAAGCTCCCCCGCTCCTCATATTCAAGCAGCAGCTCTCAAAGATTTAACGATTGCACCATTGGATGTAGTTCAAACAATACGGGCAGGAAGGAATGTACAGCTGTCAAGGAACCGGCCCAGTCGGGGCGCTCCAGACAAGTTGCTGTACATCATCAGCCGATTTTAATTAACAGCAGACTCTGTGCTGTTTTCTCTTCTCCCTTCTTTCTTTTGGTAACTTTAAACAAAGTGATTTGTAGCGTTCTGTCTTCTGTGGTATCTACCCCAGTGGAAACAGAAAATGTTCATGGAAATAACTTGAGCCAAAGTTCAAAGTGGATTAATAGTATCTAAAGGATACCTTGAGATTTGTATCTTAGCCCTCCAAGAAGAATGAGTTAAGTTTGTTCATTTTCCCTTCTAAAGGGCTGAGTCTTTTGTGAAGTGAGGTTACGTGGTTGCTATTCTACGAGATTGTTACTAATGCTGATCTAATTATAAGGACGTTTTATCCTGTAGTTAATGAAAAAATACTTTATGCTACAAACAGCCACTGTCAATAGAGATTTTTAGAGCTTTATTTGATGAAATCTTCCTTTAGTGAGCAAAGACATCCTTCAGTGAGTAAATGCTTTCGTAGCCATCAAATAATAAAAATATAATTATTGGAAGACACCTTAGAGATATGCAGTCTGACCATTTTATTATGTAGATGAGAAGATATTACTGCTCTATGTTACTACTTGTAGAATAAATGAATGAGACTAGTGCCCAGGGATAGAGTTTTCCCTGAGGCCAGGGGCTTGGTACTCAGTGTGTGTGACAGGCTGCGTGCATATGCCTCTCTTGGAGGAAGGGGACTTAAAGGGAGTGGAAAAGTTTAACATATTGACATGAAAGATCGTGTTAAAAACTATCAATCCTTTTTTACACTTAAAAATTTTCAAGTATAACACTCACTGTCATAGTGACCAATTAGCCGACTGGGGAAAGCAGAATTAGAAACCAGTATCCCCTGATTGTCTTGAATAACTTGAACCCCTTAATTTAATGTGCTTCATTCACAAATTAAATACTGTTCATCACACAGCAGTCTCTTCCTCCACAGGCCTAGCCATTTTCCGCTCCAGGCAAAGATGGTGCAACATACTGACTGTGGTCATGGACTCTTAAGCCAGTCAGCCTGGAACCCAATATGGGACCTGCCACTTACTCGCTGGCTGAACTCAAATGGATCATCCAACTCTCCATGCCTTGGTTTTCCCATCTGAAAAAGTATTTTCTCCTGTCTGGAGCTGTTGTGAAAATTAAATATTATGCATAAAGCTTAGACCTTATTGTACACAGTAATTTTTATAGACATGTGGGCTACTAGTAGTAATATTGAACTTCATCTTCCCTGATCCAGTGTCCAACAACATGATGCCACAGATCCAAGGCATGCTCTGTGGGCCTTTATTACTCTGTAAATATCTTGGATCTAACACTTTTGGTTGTGATTTTTTATGTCTTTTTGAGAAAGCAGAGGCTTGGAAATAATCTTTCAATTTCAATAGTACTCACTGGTATTTTTAAACGAAATCGTCAATAAATGTGCAAGGACAAGCACATAGACAAAGTATCACCTGATGCCATTTTCAGGAGCACAACAGGGGCTGAGCAGGGCACCGCCTTGCTGCGGGGAGGCATTCGGGATGTCCCCATGTGAGTCTGACTCCACATTGAGGTTACTTATGAGAATAAGTGCATGAAGTTATAGAGAGATGCACCTCAACTCACCTTACAGTTTGAGTAGATTCCTACTGCTTCAGAATATTTGTAAATGGCATATTTTGTGAATTCCATAATTTGGCATATAGGTTGCACATATATCAGACCTGGCATAGCAAGCTTTGATGAGTTACCAGGGGTTGGTAAACTATGACCTGTGGGCCAAATCTGGTGCATATGTTGTTTTTGTATGGTCCCATGAGCTAAGAATGGTTTTTACATTTTTAAAGGGTTGTAAAAGTAACAACATGCAACAGAGGCTGTTTGTGGCCACTAAACCGAAATTATTTTCTATTTGGTCCTTTACAGAAAAAGTATGCTCACCACTGAGTTAGGATATAACAAAATAAATTTAACATAAAAGCCTCATGGAGCATAATTTAATCTTTTTATAATTTAGAAGGCACTTCTGACTTTTTTAATAGCTCAGGTTCAAGATTATGAACATCAGTCATTGGATCTTATAATGGTTAAAAGTGTGAATTCTGAAATCAGACTGCCTCGGATCAAATCTAAGCTCTGCCACTCATTAAACGAGTGATGTTTATCAAGTTACTTAATCTTCACAAGCCTTGGTTTCCTCACTTGTAAAAAATGAACATTATAATAGCTACCTCACATGGCTGATATGAGGATCAAAGAACATAATGCATGGAAAGCATTTTGCACATGGTAAGAGCTCATTAAAAGTTAGTTGTTGCCCATACCTTCCAGAAAAATTAGTCTAGTTTCCTTGAGCTTCCTGGTTATTTACATGTTATATGATCTGAAATTGACACCACTGCGGCCTGACCAGGATGACATATACGGTTTTCTGGCTCTAAGTGGTACATCTTTGTGCTGGTACATCTATGACAATGCATCAGATTTAGAGGTGTTATATGTGGCTGTCACATGTAACCGGAGCCCGAGAAAATTGAGGGAAGAGAGTAATTCCTGGCAAAATTCTACATCCACATTTATACCCTCCTGCGGTCACTCATTTCACATTGGTGGCTACACGTGAGATGTGCACAATTCTGCACCTTCTGGGGTCCTCAGAGCCCTTGGTGGCTTAACACTACTGGTTGCCCCTAAGCATCGGCCTGCAGCCATGAGGGAGGATGGGTCCAAGTTCACATCGACTGCAACTCTTGGTGATCACTGTCTGCAAAAGGCTGCTCCTTTAATTCAGATGCCAGCACAGAAAAGACATGTGCAGCATAGAAAATGAGTTAAAAATGAACCATCATTTTTATAAGCCTCTCAGATTTGGGGGATCATATATTACTGCAACATAACCTCTGTAAGTCTGATTCATGCAGTAACCTAACAGGAAAAATCTGCTTCTGCAGGACTTTCTAATAAATCTAGATTCCTCAAGTAAAGATCATCACTTATCCCCATATATAAATACAAAAAAAAAAATAAGGAAAATCTTTGAGATCTGTGATCTGAAGGCATGAAGTCAATTAAGAAAAGGTAAATGATGAGTTCTAAATTGTACTGAGAAGTGTTTCTTCACCCTGATATTCTTATGTGTTTTTATGGGTCAAAAAAGTATGAATTTTCCTTTAGGCTTACATGACAAATATTTCCTTCTAACACTTCAATAAAAAAAAATATAGAAATTTTCCATAGATCTAAAGGCTGACAAGCAAGAGAGAATTTCCACCAAATATTGGAGGTAGGCCTCCCAGATGGCACATAGAGATAGGGTGAAGAAAGCAGGGGGGTTTTTTTGGTTTTTTTTTTTTACAAGGTTTGGAAGCCCAGTAAAATTTCTCCATCTGTCAAAACAGTCTTTGACCAATGGTAAAAATGTCCCTCTGCTACTGGGAGAAAAAAAAAGGAGACTGTGACTTAGAGGAATATTGGGGCACAGTATTTGAGTCTCATACATCTTCAAGTGTCTCTTATAGGTTGAGAAGGATAAAGCAACATTTCCTTCTGTTTGCTTTATCACAGAAAGCCTAAGTATATTCTATAATATTTCCAGCATGTAACTTTAGTTAATATACAAAATCTTAGTGGGACGCTGCTTTTACATTTGCTTTCATTAATCAAAAACTGTCATCTTATTAACTGATCCGAATCTCTCAGATCATTACCTTTGATACCTGAAAACCCCAGGCTCAAATAACGACCGGGGGCTTTCTTAGGAGTTTGCTCTTCTATTTCTTTCTTAGCAAGTTTCCCCACTAGCAGCATTTTTCTCTTTGTAGTTCTAGGAAGACGTTAAGGGGAGATTTTGCTGTACGTTGCATGCAGTTTGGGATATGCCAGAAATGCAGTAAAATGCTTATTTTCCATTTCTGAAAGAAGTCATTTCAGCTTGCAGCACTGCTTTATCACTGCCATTAAGAGATTTCATCTTTGTTCACGGAATAAGTTAACAAAATGGATCTCAACTTGTTCTGTTATGAAGAGCAACTCCCCAGACTCAACAGAAGTGAAAAATAATGGAAAACATTCTTCTTGGGGACTCCGTGGAATTTCCACTGGAATTCTCACCCGATTGGTGGGTCTCCGTACACGTCATTGAACGCATGGGTCAGTTCTGCTGCCGTTTATCTTAAAATGCTCTTCTTTGACCCGGCAGTGAAACATATCCATAACCTCATACCTTCTATTTCATTCTCCAGACAGAATTAAGGCTATGAGAAGCAATTAATAATGATGAAAATATAAAATATTTCTTTAAGAATCAGTGCTGGCACTGTGCAAATGGTGGTTTGATTAGGACGAGCACTTCTTCCTTTATTTGCTTTGGGTGTCACCTAATCAGCTGCCAGGAACTTTGCATCTTTTCTTTAATGAGTAATTCTCACAATGATGGTGAAAGTAAGTGCTGTTATTATTATTGCTGTTGTTGTTTTGAACAGATGAGGAAGCCGAGGCTCGGAGAGGTTTAGCATTTGTCCAAAGGTCACACTCTCAGGAGGCAGAGGAGCAGCTGTGTGACTCCAAAGCCATTAGCCATTTTCCTCCAGCTCCTGTCTGAGTTAATAATTCTCTCTGTTTTAACGTCTTCCCTTACACTGTTTTGATTCTATCGGATCCTGTTTCAGTGAGTCATATCCTTTCCTGATCTTCCAAAGGGTCCCTGACAAATCTCACCCCCACTCATGCAATTTTAACCAACAAATATTTACTAAATGCCTCCTTTGCATGAGGTGAACCCTACAATTACTTCTCTGTTATCAAAGTCAAGTGTTGACAAACAGACTAATCTTGTTGACACTCATGCCAAAAAGAGGGTCAACACATGAATTTTGGGAGAATGTTGGTCAAACTGTACCAAAGTTCTGTTACAAGATGAATAAGTTCTGGAGATCTGATGTACAATTTGGTGACCATAGTTGACAACAACGTATCCTTGAAATTTGCCAAGAGAGTAGGTCTTAAGCGTTCCCACCGCACGCACAAAGACAACTGTAGGAAGTGATAGATTGTGATAATCACTTCACAATGTTTCGTGTATTGAAACATCACATTGTGCTCCTTAAATACATACAATATTTTTTGTCAATTATACCTCAATAAATCTGGGGAGGGGGATAATACAATGTTCATTTTAAAAAAAAAGTGGTTGACTTCTAAAAATGTAGATTTTATACAAAAGTTAAGAGCTAAAGAACTCAGATTTTCAGCCATGCTCTTTAGCAGCTGCAAAGGTGGGTCCTTTCTTCATTCCACATTGCAGAATCCCCAGCACTTGCTTGTAGCCCAGAAATGGGTCACACCTCTGGACTTCTGTGACCTCTGCAAAATTAGTGGTTTGGAGGTGGAGGGATGGCAGGTGGGTCTGCCAGCAGGTAGGGACTGAATCGATCTTCAGCCCTGAAGTGCGTCTTTAGAAATAGCCTCTTAGCATCAGGCTCTTCTTGTACAACCCTCATCACGTTTCCTCCTACGTAAGTACCCGTTGGTCTCCTTAGGGAGTAGTCTTTACGACCAAATTTAGTTTGAAGGGAATTTTATTTTACTTTGGATTACCTGTGTTTAGCCTTTGGGGCATACTGTATTTCTAAAAGCAATATTTTGATAATTTTTACAGCTTAATGACACTTACGTTGAAATAGTCTCAACTCTATGAGAAGCCCTCAGATTTCTCTTTTCAGTTCCACTTGGTTTTTTTACCCCAATATTTTTAAACTTAAGTATATAAATTTCAATAAACATATGTTTAAATTTCAAACATATAAAAAATAGAAAATATTGTACAGAAAATACCCACCCCCACCACCTAGAATCTACGACCAGTAATTTGTTATGTTGCCTTATTATGTACCCAACTGTTCATCTCTCTGGCCATCCTTCACTCCATGTCATTTCTGATGCAATTCACAGCAAGTTGCAGACATCGGTACACTGTAGACACTTCCACGTGCATATCATTAGTAAGAGTGCAATATTTTTTATTTATGTTTTTAGGAAATAAATTGCTTGAAGAGAAAAGCAAAAATCTTCCATATACCATTCTAAAAGTTTTGACAAATGCATACATGTATATAATTCAACCTTTATCAGGGTATAGAACAAGGCCATCACTCCAGATGGTTTTCTCATGCTTCTTATCAGTCCATTCTCACTCTCTCCAAGGCAACCATTTGTTCCTTTTACCTTTAGTTTTTCATAGGAGGTTGTTTTCCAAACAGAAAGTAATTCAGGGTTTACATATATACGCCTATTGGAATTTGGAGACAAGTCATCTATTACTACCTACAATATAGAATTCTCATGAATAGGAGCCTCACACTTGCCCCTTGTCACCAATAACTCCATCTGTCCTTTCTCTAACTGAATGTTTTCTGCACCGTTGGGCAATGGTTGATCCATCTTTCTGTGATTTCCAAAGCTGCCTGAACAAATTTCAAGGAAGTTAGGACCAGCACTCTGTGCTTCCCTTGTTTGGCCTGCACAGCTTCTGCTTTGCAATTGAAGTTCCACTTGGCTTTGGACATGGTCTCCTTATCGGGCACTGGTGTGTTCCGGGTGTAGGGCCAGCTGGGTATTTTTCTGCACTCACTCACTGGGGTTTCTTGGCATGGTTTTGCATTGCGCATTTGACACGGGGTGCCGTGGAGTGATGGGGCACCTGCTGCAGCTATACCACACAATGCTCGATTCAGATCCAACTGTTAGTCATGTGGCACATGCTTCTGACTAAGCTGATTTTGTGTGTGTGTGTCACAGGATGTCACACAGTGGAGTGACCTTTTACATCATGAGCTGGTACATTCCATTGTAATCAGAGAGTTTTTGTTGGATTTTCTACTTCAGACATCTGCCAAAGAAAAGTTGTAGGGCTGAAAAAAAGGTGAATCTGTAGTGCAGTACTCCCAGCTCAGTGGAGAAGAGAGTTTCAGACTTGGGTACAAGTCATGTATTTGAAATATCTTTGGGCAAAAGTATGAGAAGTGGGGTAGGGCAATCATATCATCTCTACGACTTACCTTGAAAGAATTTACAAGTATCTCGTCAGCAGATACAGAGACACTCTTTGAAAAAGTAAAAATTACAACACATAGCTAAGTGTTCTTAGAGTTCTCAGACTCCTTTGGGGGTACATCCCACGGACTAAAATATCTTGCCAGGTGTGGTGGCGCACACCTGTAATCCCAGCTACTCAGGGGGTTGAAATGAGAGGATTGCTTGAGCCCAGGAGTTCTGGGCTGTAGTACACCATGCTGATTGGGTGTCCACACTAAGTTCTGCATCAATATGGTGACCTCCCAGGACTGTGGGACCACCAGGTTGCCTAAGGAGGGGTGAATAGGCCCAGGTTGGAAACAGAGCAGGTCAAAACTCCTGTGCTGTTCAGTAATGGGATTACACCTGTGAATATTCCCTGCACTCCAGCCTGGACTATGCAATAAGACCCTGTCTCCAAAAAAGTATTTTGTTAAAAAGGAAAGAACAGAAAAAACAAGAACAAAAAGGCTTATCCTGTAGTTTTCATCTTCAGCCCAAAAGATAAAGATAGGGTCTGGGTCCTTTGTTGGATATTCTAGAGCATAATAATGATGCACAATAATGATAAAAATATTTGTTGATATTTCTTGTTTCTTACCTTAGTTGTTAGACGTCTATCGGGAAACATGTCTAGCCACCAAATTGTGAAAACTGGGGAGAATTTCATTAAATTAACTATTTTCAGATGTATAAGCTTGGGAAATTGATAAGGAGTGGAAAAGCAGCCAGAGATTAGCAATCTTTAGGTCTGAAAAAACAGGAGGGAGGAATGGGTCCTCCATGCTTGTAAGAGGCAGAGCTGCAGAAGAGGGTCAGTCAAATGAAAGCTATAACCACGTGACCCTGCCCGCGGCGGAACTACAGCAAGGCAGGGAAGGAGGGCAGTTTTTGTTCAAGTTGACTGTGCTAATGGGAAGTCAAGAGGATGCTTTTCAAGTAGTTGTAACAAAGGTCATGAGAAGAGTTGTAGATGAGTGTGAGCATCATCATATTCAAGAGGAGAGATTATTGAGTCACGGGGACACACAACATTGTCCAGGGAGACAGTGAAGACAAGAGAACAAGAGCTGGAATGTGGGCTGGCAGGACAAGAGGTGGCAATGGGGAGAAGCCAAGGCCCCAGAAAAGGAGGCCCCCAGAATGGAAGATGTCAAAGGAGAAGACTTCATTAGGTCAAGAAGAGGGAAAGAAATGAGCCTCTACTGAACCCTCGCCTGGACAGGCTCTGAGCTAAGCTAGCTCATTGAATCTTATTAACCTTTACGTGAGGGGAGTCGTTCACATTTTGCAGATGAAAATAAAGTTGAGATAATTTACACAGAAAAATATCATATTTTAGTACTGAGAAAGACTAAACTCAAACTCAGCTCCTACTGATTAGGTTTCCTACTCCGTGAATTAGGGGACAAAGGGTGTGGAGGGAGAGTGATGGGGACGAGAGCCGTGGAGGGACTGGAGGCTGTGACCTGAGAGCAGGCGTTCCCAGTGTGAGTTCCTGGAGGACGCTGCACCTCGCAAGCACTTACCTGCACGAGGTGGTGTCATGTGTTAGACAGAATATTGCATCCCACCCCCAGATGTCCACATCCTCCTCCCTGGAACCTGTGACATGTTGCCTAACCTGGCAAAAGGGACCTTGCAGGTATGATCAAGGTAAAGATCTTGAGATGGGGATAATCCTGCACTGTCTAGGTGGGCCCAGTGGAATCACAAGGGTCCCTCCAAAAGCAAGGCAGGGGGTCTGAGTCAGAGACGCTGTGGCAGTGGAAGCAGAGGCAGAAGTGAAGGAGCCATGAGCTCAGGAGCGAGGGCAGCCTCTGGCAGCTGGAAAAAGCGAGGACGTACATTCTCCCCCAGAGCCTCCAGAGGGAAGGCAGGTCTGCTGATCCCTTGATTTTAGACCTGTAAGATCCATTTCCAACTTCTGACCTCCACAACTATAAGATAATCACCTGTTACTGTTTCAAGCCACTAAGCTTGTGATAATTTGTTACAGAAACAACAGGAAACTAACACAGCTTGAACTTAAGGCGTGTGCAAATAATCTACTCGTTTGGACACTATCTTCCTGTCAGGACCCCCACTCCCCTCCCCTTGGGGGTCCCACTGCTACCGCCAGAGGAAAACTTGCCCTTACCTAGGAGAATGTCCCCTCCCGTGCTATGGACCCAAGCTCCATCAGAGACCTGCGCCTTTCGTTCTTGTTGAATCTCTGTTTATTTCTACCTCCTCATGGCCGGGACCATCCTGTCTAACAAAGAGGAGGGAACCTCACATTCCCCAGGAGGGAACCTCACATTCCCCAGCAGCCCCGATTGGAGCTTAGCATCTGAGTCCTACCGTAAATTGGCCTCAGGGTGACATTCTGTAGCGCCATTCGTGGTTTAGTTTGATGCCGGGTGGACCAGCTAGAGAGACCAGTCAGAAGGGTATCAAATGGCAGACAACTAATACAGCCACACAGTTTTGAGGCACGACTTATCTCTAAGTGTCTGTAGATCAAAACCTAATTTCATGTCTTTATAGTCATCATAACTGCACGCCAACTACAGAGTGACTTTACTTTCCAACAGAAGTAGAGATAAATAACATGTCTTCAGCAGGGCATGCTAGAAAACTCCAACAGCCAAGCAGAGCAAGCGGAGCTGCTTATTCTGCTGGGGGTCATGGGCCTGAGCACCAGGGTCTCACCCAACGCCTCGGTGCCAGCCAAAGGGGAGGGAGGGTGAGGCCTGCTGAGGATGCTCCCAGAGTAACAGTTCTCAATGATACAGCCAAATGGGTCGCACAGTCTTACTCACCAGCAAAGTCCAAGAACTAAACTTTGAGAATGATTTACTGAAAAAAAAAAAACAAATCCATAGAGTAGGATCAAGAGTACTGTCTTTTTCAAACATTTGTATAATAATATTTTTCAAATATTTGCATTCTAGCAGGCTTTCCTGAATAAATGCATAAGTCGATTTCCCAAAGCTGCTGTAACAAGCTATCACAAACTTGATGGCTTAAAACAATAGAAATTTATTCCCTCACGGTTCTGGAGAACAGAAGTTCAAAATCAAGGTGTCAACAGCATTATCCCCTCTCTGAAACCTCTAGGAATGGATCCTTCCTCACCTTGCCCAGCTTCTGTTAGCCCCTGGCAGTTCTTGGCTTGTGGCTGCACCACTGTAATCTCTGCCTCCACCCTCATGTGGTTTCCCTCCCTGTGTGACTGCTCCTAGCCTTCCCTTGGTGCATGCCTGTCTCTGCATCTCTTCTCTTGGATTAGGGCCCACCATAATGATTTCGTTGTAACAACTGATTGCATCTGCAAAAGACCTTTGTCTTAGTCCTCTTGGGTTGCCATAACCAGATACCACAGACTGGGTGGCTTAAACAACAGAAATTTATTTCTCACCATTCTGGAAGCTAGCAGTCCAAGATCAAGGTGCAGCAGATTTGGTTCCCAGGGAGGATGCTCTTCCTGACTTGTAGACAGCTGCCTTCTTGCTGTCCTTATATAGCAGAGGAAGAGGGGGAGAGAAAGGGGAGAGAGAGAGAGAGAGATCTTCCTTTTCTTATAAGAAAGTTCTATTGGATTAGGGCCCCACCCTCATGATTTCAATTAACCCTAAATCACTTCCTAAAGATCCTTATCTCCAGATACAGTTGCTTTGGGGACTAGGGACTCAACATATGAATTTTAGGGGGAACACCATTCAGTTCATAAAAACTCTACTTTGAAATAAACTCCCATTCGTAGGTACTAGAGGTTTGGACTTCAACATGTCTTTTTGGGGAGCACGATTCAACCCACAACAAAAAGCCATGATGATAGAGGTTCCAGTAAGGGTGTCTGGAATTGGCATTGTCCCCTAGAGGGTGACTCTGGAGAACCCAGTATGCATGTATGTCCTGGTGAGAGCCCTACTGAGAACAGAGGCTCTCCCGCCAGCCTCTTTGGGGTCCTGGTGGCTGGAGCAGAAAGGCAGTTTGGCTGGGATGAGCTTGGAAGGCAACCACCCCCCACCCTCCACCTACACTTCCCACACAGGCCCAGGATGAGCCCCCACGTGCCTGAGGCTGCAGCAGCCCATCACAGGGGAAAGCAAGTCCCCCCACGTGGGCCCAAGATACTGCTTCTGGCCTATGGCACTGGCGGCTTTCGCACCTCTTTCTTCTGCTGCACAGATACCTTCCACATCTCATACGCACGGAGGGCCCAAATCATTTCCTTCTTTTTCATGACACTGATTGGTTGCATATGCCCATTTTGTGTGGGTCTATACTGCCTGCAGCATCTGACACAGCCGAAGCCCATCCTAGTGAGCTTGGAAAGGGCAGAGACCTGCAAGTCAGACCCGGGCAGAACCACGTTGTCTTGGAGACAATGCCTAGAATGCCTCCCTGTTCCCCGGGCAGGAGAAACCCTCAGCTGGGAGACCCAGGTCTCACTGAGGGATGCAGCAGTGAAACGATTAGGAGTCGGCTGTGTCTGCTTTTCAGTCTTAGCATTTACATGAGTCTGGACGCGTTGCTTAACTTCCCCAAGCCTCACGCTCCTCATCTGTAGAATGAAGCTAACCCCAGTACCTGCCACAAAGGATGGCGGTAAGGCCCGAATGAGATGATGGATGTGAAATGCTTTGCGTATCATGCTTGGTAGTTAGCGACTCATTGTTCCATGATTAATGACGGTGCTTGCCATTGTGTTCGACACACATGTCTAGCTAGTCATATGTGTGCCCCAACAAAACACTTTTCTGAGCACCCAGGGGAAAGGAGAAGCAAAGAAAGGGCTCCTTGCCCATCGTGTTTGAGGCTACCTGCGTGGTTCCCACTGGCTCTCCCACCCACCAGGTCAAACGTGGGCAGAGAGAAAGAAACGTCAGATCCTTGGGGCATGTCGAGCTCCTGCCCACCCAGGCAGCCCCATCCTGAGTTGATTTAGGGAAAGTCTTTAATGTGGCCTCCAGGGTCTCTAAACCCTTTACGGAGCACATTTATTCCTGTTTCTACTCTCATGCTTCTTTTAACTCCAAGCTTGAGTTTTATTTGTTTCCCTGGACTTGCCAACTTAGTTTTGTGATGGGGAAGGAAGCTTCCACCGAAGTGAGCTACAGCTGGTGTAAAAGGAGCCTGCTATGATTTGCATATGTGATACAGCTGGCCCCAAAGCCAGGGTTACTAGATTACAGAGCAGCACACTCACCCACTACTTACTCACAACCGGGACAAATGTTACCTACATATCATTTTGTTGTTAGAAGTATTCATATCACTGAAAACTTGGAAGAAATCTTATAAATTAAAGAAAGTTAGGTAACTTCGTTTGCTTTTGATAGGTGAAGAAACTGATGTTCCTGGAGTTTTAATGACACTGAAGTCAGGAAAATGGAAGTTTAAATACTGCATCCACCTGCCTACTCACTGTATGATTTTGACAAGTTTTTTATTTTATCTGAACTTCCTTGCATCTGCTGACCTGGGCATGACAATATGTATTTTTTAAGGTCATTGCACAGAAGAATTAGATGACATATATAAACCACCTAATTTATGGAACTTGGTACATAGCAGGTAATCATACCTAAAGCAGTGAAAAGTGTTGCTGATGCTATAGAGCAGGTATTCAGTAAGTGTCCCTGTCTCTCATAACCCCAGTACCTAGACAAGGGTCAACAAATTTTTTCTGTTAAAGGCCAGATAGTATTTTTGACATGTCAAGCCACATGGATTCTGTCACAACTGTTCAACTCTACTGTTATAGCGTGAAAGAAGCCAGTACACTATGTAATGAATGAATATGACTATGTTCCAATAAAACTTCATTATAAAATCAGACAGTGGGCCTGATTTGGCTGTTGGTCCACAGTCTAATGAGTCCTGACCAATATAGAACTATATTAAAAACTCTGACATAATATCATAACTGATAATATCTAGTAGGAAAACCCTAATCAACTTTTAATATTTTAGTTTCAACTCCCCCCTTCTGTGAAATATTTTCTTCCTGACAAAGCTGGGCAGACTTAAGGGCTCTGTGACCTCTGCTCTGTGAACACCTCACAGGACAGCCACCTGTCCACTGCGGGGAGCAGGCAGGCCCATTTTCCCGAGGTCTGTGAGCTCCTGCACGTCAGTGACTGTGTCTTTTTAGATTTCTGAAATGTTTAAAAAGTGAGCAACAATACTTTTCATCTCCCCAGAGAATAAAAAAAAGATAATAGTTGGGGGAATTTGGACTAATCAGAGGCTCTTACCTGGGTGATTTTGCCCCCAGGTGACATTTTGGGGTGTCACATCTGAGAATGCCATTGGCATTTATTGAGTAGAGACCAGAGATGCTGCTAAACATCTACAGTGTCTAGGACAGCCCCTCACAAGAGAATTACCCAGCCCCGAATATCAACTGTGCTGATGTTGAGAAACTCTGGACTAGTAGAAAAGAAGCATTTTATAGGCCAGGGAGCATCAATCACTGCTCTTTGCAGTTTGTATGATGCCACTTACCCTGTTCCCCCAAAGGAGTGTTAGAAGAATCCAGTGAGATATGAGTAAAGGGAGTCTGCCTAAGCTGCAGAGTGCTGTGCAAAAGCAAGACCTTTACTTGAGTTAACCAGCCCTGGAGTGCCTATGCCATGTAGGCTAGCTCTGAAATATTCAGCTCATCCTGCCCAAATATCCACTTAGGTTTAAGCCTTTCCCCATCATTCTCTTCTCAGCAGGAAGAGGAGTGCCTTTGGCCACCTTTCAAATGCGGGGGAGCTGTGAAGCCACACCTTAGTCTGCTTTTCTGCAGGCAAAATTATCGAATTCCTTTTTGCTTTTTCCCTAGGTCCTATTTTTGAAGGCTTTAATTATTTTAGCTTTCACAAATACTCTCCTGTGGATTTTCTCCTGGTTTGCCACGTACCTCCCACGATATTCTGTCTTAACCTGAAAGAGCTTCCAATTAATCTTCTAGGACAGAATTACCTAATGGCTTTTTGTGAGCCACGGTGGCTTTTATCTCACATTCTGACATGCATGTGACATTGGTGATAGTCTGTCCTTCATGCTGAAAGTATCTGGCCTGATTTTCTCTGCACCATGAGTGAGAGAAGTAAAAAATCACAGTGGTGGCTGTTTGGGGAAATTGCTCTAAAAACACCTAGTTAAACAAGGTGAATACTTCCTTGTTAGGTGTTTGCACACTTAGGGCCACTGTGTGGAACATGGTGGCAGTTTCTCTCATTTGGTCATTAGGAATTGAATTATGTCACCTCTCCCAAAAAAAGATATGTTGAAGACCTAACCTCTAGTTAATCTTAAAAAATGTGACCTTATTTGGAAATAAGGTCTTTACAGGGCTAATCAAATTAAAATGAGGTCATTATTGTGTGCCCTAATCCAATTATGACTGATGTCCTTATAAAAAGGGGGAAATGTGGACACAGACAGACACAAATGGAGGAAAGGTGATGTGAAGACACACAAGGAGAAAACAGCCATCTATGAGGGAAGGAACCCCCAACACCACTAGCAGCCAGGAGAGACATCTTGAACATATTCTTCCCTAGAGCCCAAGGAGGGAGCCTGGCCCTGCCAACACGTTGATGTTGGACTCTGGTCTCCAGAAATGTGAGACAATAAATTACCCAGTTGGTGGTATTTTGTTATAGCAGCCCTGAGACACTAATACCATCACTGATGTACTGGCTGAATTCCATGATCCCATGGGAGCGTGTTTGCTAAGTATTGTTAACCACCATGTTTCCTTTTAACAGATGCTGTCAGTGTCTTGCCCGGTTCCCCACAGTCTGTCTCCAAGGCTACCTGCAGCCACAGCGATGGCCTCTCTCATTTTCTGGCTGAGGACATTCTCTGATCACAGACACACACCTGTGTACAGAACAGACTGGAAGTGCCAGAGAGTTCGTAGAGTGACCTGAAGAACCACAGAGATGCAGCGGTTTGAATGAATACTCCAGCTTCTTCACCCCTGGTAGAATCACTTGAGGCTGGGATCACAAAAGCTTTTCGGAGGGTCCTCAGCAGGTCTGAGTCCTATTTGGCTGTAACAAAAACTACTAATCAAGATATCTCTTCTTAGCTTTCCACCCTCACTTTCTCACTTCCTTACTTCCTCACAATATTTCCCAGAATCACCTCCCAAATAAAATACTTGGCCCAAATCTTTGTCTTGGGGTCTGCTTTTAGAGAAACTCAAACTAAGTCACCCTACAATGGGACTATGAATGCCTGTAGTTGAGGTCTGAGAGCTAGCACCATCCCTACAGCTAAAAACCAAGTGAAAAGGGGAAGAATTAGGTACGGGAGCCACGTGTCACCAGCAGCAAGGTCAAGAGTCAAAGCCAAAAACGGGGTAGTTGATAGACTCAGAGGTCCCAGGTAGGGTCACATTGGAGCATGAATGTTCTAAGACTGCTGCCAGCCAGGCCAGTGGTCCTCCCTACATTCATTGAGGGACCCATGTCTGGTGCATGGGTGCAAGCAGCAAGGGACACATAAGGGGACAGGACACTCCTTGAACTCAAGGAGCTCACTTTGTTGGAGGAAGAAACCAAGGGGTAAAAAAAATGTGGTTTAAGTGTCATGAGACAAATGCTGATTGGGAGCCCTAGTGAACCAGATTCTGCCTAGGCAGTGTGGGTAGGGGGTGGAGTGGGGGAGCCTTACGGGTGAGGAGGAGCCAGGTGGGTGTGGTAGGTTGAACAGAGAATGGGGATCCTGACCATGAGGAAGGCATGTGCAAAGGCAAGTGAGGAAATGCTGGAGAAGCTGTGAGATGTTCACGCTGCTGGGTGCTGTGCTGAGAAGTTTGTGACTCTCAGCAGGGCAAGAATGTATGAAATAAGCAGGGCAGGAATGTGAAACCTGGGCAGTCACACGAGGCCTCCTGCTTAGAAGGACCCCACACTTCGGTTAATGCTCTCCTGTTTCCATCTTGAGATTCTTAATTCTTTTCTAACAAGGGGCCTTGATTTTGCAGTGGGCCCTAAAAATTATGTATCCAGTCCTGGCAGTAAGGAACCAAGAAATGTGTGGTTTCGAGCCAGGCCTACAGTACGTGCATTGGACATTTCTAAGGAGGGCAGTGTGCTAACGGGGTGGGGCTGGGAACCAAGGGTGGTTGCTCCGTTTGGGGGATTTGGGGGATCTCATTGGCTGACCAGAACCTCTGCTTCCAATTGTGTTGGTGTGAAGGCAGGCAGGCATTTTAATTATTCATTCATTCATTCATTCTTTTCACTATTTCAATATGCAAAATCCTTCAATATATTGACACATTACTAAACAATATTTATCATAAGGTGAAAATCCATGTGTGAGTCATGTCCTTTTGGGATGACAGTCAAGGGAATTTAGTCAATGCTCTCTGGTCCTACCATAAATGATGAAGCGTTCTTTTCATCCTCAAGTATAATGCTTTCAATGTCTCTGTGAGGAGGGTATCACTGTTCTGGTTTCACAGACGAGAAAAGTGGAACTCAGAGAGACTTCGGTTTATCCAGCGTAAATCCAGGCTTATCCAGGGTCACTTCCAGAGCTGGAGTTGGAAGCCAACACGGCTTCCCAGGTCTTCCTCTCCAAGGGCCTGCCCTGCTCACTTCCCACCACTCTCTCTCTAAATCTCTCTTCTACTCTGTCTCCTCTGTAAAGCTGTCTCTGAATGTGACGTCGTCTTAAGCAGCCACCATATTTTACAGACATACAGGACAATATTTTATAGTAGGTTTATATCTTTTCTTGATCATCCTTAAATTTGTATTTCTGAATCTTTGTAAGTTCAGCAATTTCCCACAGCATACAATGTGTAGTCTCTAAAGTACACGTGCTTAACCACAGGCCGGGGTTCATCCATGTTGGCCACGAAGCCACTTCTACCAGCCCTGCCAAGGATTGCCTAAGAGACCTCCTTATGCCTCCACCTCGTCCTAAGAAGACTGTTTTTCTTCCAATATCTACACACACATATGCACGCCCACACACACACGCACACTCTCATTCTCACTATATGAGCATATTCTCAGGGGAAGCTGACTGCACTCCCAGCTCCAACGGGGCCTGACTTGTCTAAGAATAGTTCCCCTTCTCTTGCCATGATTGGTTTAGAAACGGGCATGTGACTTGATTCTGGCCAATGAGACATAATGGTAAATTTGGGACAGTGAGCGCTTCAGAGAAAAATTTTTCTATGTCTCAAGATTCACTAGATGGATGTGAAATCAGTATACTGAAGACGTATCTGTACCCCATGTTTATTGCAGCACTATTCACAATAGCCAAGATATGGAATCAACCTAAGTGTCCATCAATGGATGAATGGATTTAAAAATGTGTTATAGATACACACTGGAATAGTACACAGCCTTAAAAAGGAAGAAAATCCTGTCATTTGCAACAATATAGGTGAACCTGCAGGCCATTATGTTAACTGAAACAAGCTGAGCACATAAAGACATGATCTCACTTATCTGTGGAATCTAAACAAACCAAACTCACAGAAGCAAAGAGTAAATATGTAGTTACCAGAGGTTGGAATGGGGGATTGGGGAAGAGGACATTCAAAGGACACAAAATTTCAGTTAGCCAGGAGGAATAAGTTCTAAAGATATATTGTACAAGATGACTGCAGTCAATAACAATACATTGTATACTTGAAAATTGCTAAGAGAGGTAAGTATAATCATCACAAAATAAAAGGTAAGTGGGATAAGGCATGTCTTAGGGTGATTTATTAATAGCCATTCTGCAATGTATACATGTGTCAGAACATCATGTTGCACACCATAAATATATACAATTTTATTTTTACTTATCAATAAATAAATAGAAATAATCACTAGAAGATTCAGACTCCTGATCTCCGTACATAGCCTTTTACCCATATAGCTTCTAGTCACTTGAGTGACCCTGAATAAATCACTAAAAAAATATATGGAACATTTTTTATGAACACTATCTCATTTTTTTCCAATGGAGTTGAAATTCGCAAACATGAAATTGACCATTTTAAAAGTGAACATTTCAGTGGCATTTTGTACATTCACAATGTTGTACAATTACCGCCTTTAGCCCCAAAATAGTTTCATCACCCTGAAGGGAAAGTCTGTGCCCATTAAATATTACTTCCCACTCCCCTCCCCTCAGTCTCTGGTAAGCACCAATCTGTTCTGTTTCTTTGGATGTACCTCTTCTGGACTCATATAGTATGTGGCCTTTTGCAGCTGAATTCTTTCACTCAGTATAATGTTTTTGGGTACATCCATGAGGCACTTATCAGAACTTCACTCCTTTTTAAGGCTGAATAATATGCCATTGTCTGCACACACAACATTTTGTTTGCTTGTTCATCCGTTGATAGACATTTGGGTTGTTTCCATCTTTTGGCTGTTGTGAATAATGCTGCCATGAACATGTGTGTACATGCATTTGTTTGAGTATCTGCTTTTAATTCTTTTCATTATATAGGTAAGAGTGGAATTGCTGGGTCATATGGTAACTTTTCGAGAAGCCATCAGACTGTTTTGCACAGCAGCTGTTCCATTTTACATTCCCACCAGCAATGTGCACACAGTCTCATTTTGCCATAACTCCAACAGTTAAGGTCAGGTTATTTTATAAAGGAGGGCACTGGGAATTAGGGATTTCAAATCATTTACCCATCTCAGTTTATCCAGTGTCAAAATTTGCATCCACGTCTTTGACTGCAGGTCCTGTTCCTCTCCACTGCATGAACTTCTCGGGTCTGTAGCTTCATTTTATGGAGAGAAAAAACAGAGATTAGGATGTATAAGCTCATCCAGATGTTGACTAAGAATTATGGGAAAATCCCAGCTAAGGGTTCCAGGTGCTTCCCATTATGTTAATCCAAATATATATGTTTATTTTGCAAACGCAGCATCTACAAGAATACTTAGCCCATAGTAAATCCTCAGAAAATATTTGTTGAATGAATGAGTCTTATGCATTTATCTGAGGGCCTTCTGTGTCTCTGGTAGCTAGCGATCCGTATGCTGCCTTTTTCTTAACATTTTTCTTTGCCAAAGCAGCACTTTCTGAAGAATCAAACTGGATCAGCCAGATGTGACAAGACTCCAACCATAGTAGACTGTCTCTCTCACACTGTAAATTGAAAATATGTTGTCATCAGGTGTGTCAGTAGTGTACTTCAAATGCAGTGGCAATATGCCTTTCTCAATTTGACTTACTATCATCTGATCATTTAATCGATAAGTCATGTATCACTGATATATTTTAATTATAGTACGTTTGCTATTTATTTATAAATCAGTTTTCATCTTCTTGGACTTTGATGTTTTATTGCCAAGAAGTAACTAGCACCAACCACAAATAATGAATATGTTTTGTAGTTAATAAAATTCTTCCCAGATCAATAAGATTAATAAGTGATACTGTCACTTGGGGATGTTAATAAATTTTAAAAAAAGAAATAGGCTGAGCCGGCTGAAAAGCTAGAACTGGAAATAGATTATAGCATTTTTCCCCCAGGCGTTGGCAGCTATTAAAACAAAGTATTTTGAAATAGAGCAAATTGGCATTTCTCTGACTTCTTATGTTCAGTCTCTCCAAACAGGACACCTGGTTCAACTACACAAAACATCCATTCAGAATTATAGTCTGGACTTTTGTTATGCAAAAGGTAAATGAGGGCAGCATGAATTATTCCAGGAAAAGCTGTTTTTACTTTTTCCCAAGGGAGAGCGCTCATCAGACAAAAAAAAAAAAAGGAAAAGAAAAGAAAAAGGCAAAAAGAAAACCAGTGTCGACAGGAAATCAGAAGTTATGAGGATGGGTGTGTTCTAAAATTATTTTATAAAAGAAAAATTCATGCAATGTTATAAAGTGTTTCCATTGTAAATGAATGAATTAAATAAAGTCCCAAATCTTCCCTCTTTGGGAGCACTAAGTTGTCATGGAACATTTTAAAGAGTTTCTACCTGACTTTCTTTTTCCCAGCTCTCAGTCTGCAGAGACTTGCTTTGATTTTAGTTGCATTTATGTTGTGAAAGAAATCATTTGACCAACACTGTGGTTGACCTGTTAGAAGAGGACCTGTATGCTGTGTGCTCTGAGTCCTGTGACCACGTGTGTCTGCTCATGCATACGTGTGTACTTTGCATACTACAGTCCAAGCAAGGCTGGAAACTGTACTTGAATCTAGCGTTCAAGGCTGCTGGCCGAGCTGCCCAACCTACTGATGGGAAAACCTACAGTCCAGAATAAAGGAGAATGCAGTGAAGGTCCTCTGACCAAAACAAGCTCATCCCATAGGGCTGGCATTTGCCCCCATGACTTTTAACCCTTCGCATCTGATAACCTCCCTTGGTGGGTCCCTAGTTATTTATGTTGGGTGAGTGTTAGGCAAATATGAAACCAGATAGTTTTGAAATCGAACCAGAGAGTCTCTGACGGTTGGGTATTGGGAAAGTGAGGTGTACCTGTTGTTGCACCCCAGGAACAGCATCTGAGGTAGCCAGGCCCCCGGGTGGGCACTCCCTTTTTCACTCATTCGGCCACTGTGTCCTGAGTGCTGACCCTGTGCTGGGCCTTGCTCCAGGGATGGGACCAAGCCCGTTCTCTCCTGGAGCTCACCTCCCAGCAAAGGAGACAGATGATAAAGAAAAAAGGCGACCATTGAGTAATGTAATTTCAGATGATCAAAGTGCTCTGAAGAGAGTGGGGAGGGTGGTGGGAGACAGGAGCTATTTTAGATGGCAGGATTAAAGACAGCCTCAGGGAGCAGCATTTTGGCAGAAACCTGCCTGGTGAGGAGCAAGATCTGCAAACATTCAGGGGAGATATCAGAGGAGACAGTGACTGAAGTGTCCTAAGTAGCAATGGTGCATCTGAGGAAATCAAGGAGTGACCCAGGAGGGATGTGTCAGAAAGCATGGGTGGGTGGGCAGGACCAGGATACGAGGGACCCACAGGGCAGGATCTCCCAGCCTTGGTACTGCTGGCATGTGGGACTGAATAATCCTTTGCCATTGCTGGGGTTGCAGGGGGGCATCTTTTGTAGTATAGGATGTTTAGCAGCATCCCTGGCCTCTACCCACTAGATGTTATTAACTACCCCTCCCGCCATATCATGACAGCTAAATATGTCCCAAGACATTGCCAAGTATCCTGAGAGGTGGATGCAAAGTCACCCCCAGTTGAGGACCACTGCTGTAGATCATGGCATGGACTTCAGGTCATGGCCTTGACCCTTGGTTTTCTTCTAAGTATCGAGGGAAACAGTTGTGGGGCTTTAAGCATTGCAGTGCTGCAATATAACTTACATTTCAAAGGGAACACCCTGGCTAGTGGGCAGTGTAGAGACTTGAGAGAAGAAGGGCAGCAGGGACCAGTGGCAGGTCAGGAGAGAGGTGTGAGCAGGACCAGCAGTGTGGGCTTCTGCAGATCTAGCTCAGGAAGAGATTCACCTCTTCATGTGTGTCCCTGGATAGCTCACTACGGTATTGAATGACCCTGCTTTGCTGTCCAGCATCAACTCTAAAGTTCTTGCACCAGGTAGTGGCCAAACACAGCTCCTGAGGAGAATGGGCTTTTGGAAGAAGATGGCTTCTTGGGGGCTGGGAGCTGGTGGTCAGGAAGCCCAGGCTAAGGGTTGGCCCATGTCCAGCCAAGTAGATCTGTGCAAACTGTACCTTGGGCACATGACCCCTCTCTGGCCCTAACCACCTCACAGCCACAAAACGCACCTGCTGTAACACTGCTAGGAAGCAACCAGAAAACAAACATTCACAATGGAGGGCCACACTTTCTTCACATTGCCAATCCACTGTGGGGAAATTTGCAGGGCCATCTTCCCACTGCTCTGCAAGCCTTTGAAAGCCAGAACCACGTGTTCTCATCCACGTAGTCCTCTCAAGCAGTGTCTTCTCAGAGAAGTGAAATCACTCCCTGACTTTGAATGACGAGATCCTGTCACCTCCATCTCATCTCACGTTTCCCACTGCAGCACCCCAGATGTTGTCCTCATGTGGACAATGTCACTTCACTTCCAGGAAACGCGTTTCTGACTTTGGCCTCCATAGCCACTTCGGAAGTTCCTGGTTCTCCCCAGGATCCTCTGCCTCCTCTCTCTCTGTTTCTCTCACTGACTCATCACTCTTGGCCCCACTCTTACACATCAGTGCTCCCCAGGGTTTTGTCTCCAAGGCTCTTCACATCTCAAGTCTAGACGCTCCCCTAGGAAAGCTCCTTTATTCCCATAGCTTTAACGAGCACTTCCATGAGGATGACTCACACGTCCATTTTCCCAGATTCCGTATCTCTCTTGAGCTCCAGACCTCTAACCTGACCTTTATCCTGCTAAGGATGTCACCACCAAACCTCTCACTGAAGCTAGACAGTTGAAATGCATCTTTAATTTGTTCCTTTATCTTTTCCTCCAAATCCAGATGGGTCATAGCATCTTTGTGGTTCCATTGTCTTCCTCCAATGTATCATCTCCTGAGTCATCTTCTAATGCCTGCCTCTGGTCTGCTAGTCCCTGATTAGAAGTTATTAATGGCTTTCAATTACTTGCTGGCAGAGCAAAAGTCTAGTCTCCAGGGCATCCCACCTTTCCAGCAACACCAGCTTCCATCTCCTCACCCCCACGACTCTTGTTCCAGCCCCATAGACACCAGTTGTGGTCCCTGAAACATACCTTGTCTCTTACGTTTCTGCTTCCTCTGACTGTAATGGCTCCACCATTGACCCCCTTGTCTGGAATCAATCCTTCCCCTTTGTCCCTTCTCTACTTTGTGAAACCACGCTCATTCTTACAGACTAGTTTTAAATGGACCTTCACCCACAAAACTATCTTCCCAGTGCCGGATATGGTCCCTTGCTCCATTTTCTGTGTCCCCAGGGCCTTTGAGATTCCTGTCTCTCCTTCTCCATTAGGCCCCTTTACTGTTGTAACCATGTCTTATCCATCCTGAGAGCCCTAGATTATCTGGTGTTATTCCTGACGTTGAATATGTGCTCTGGAAAACAGCAGTTGAAGTAATGAACAAATGAATACATTATCTTCTGTGATCATCACTGCTGGAAAGCTCTTCCTTGTTCTGCCACTCCTAAAATTCTGAGATTGTAGTCAGGCTCATGATTGGAATGGACCAAGAGATATAATTCTTTCAATAGAACTAGATTCAAAAGAACAATTTGGGTGATAGAAATAAGGTATACATTTTCATAGAAAATTACACCTCAAGTCCAAAATATTTGGGTGAGAGAAAAAAATAAAAATAAAATAGTATTATGAGCACCATGAAAGACTGTTACAGATTGCCTAGCTAGAGAGAAAATACAATAGATATTTTCCCCATTCCAAGTTAAGCTATGGTGGTAATTAGAGACATGAGATACCCACTATTTACCAAGGCTTTACTCTGTTAAATGCAATTATATTGAAATCTACTTATGAAAATAATCTTTTAAAATTTGTATATAGCAACAATTATGCTTCCTTATTAACTTATTAAATAAGATCCATTGCCAAGTAAAACCAACCAGATGATCACCCTGGTAGCAGCTTGATACACTGGACCACTTCCATCAGGGAAGAGGCAGTATTTTTTTCTTACTGGAATAGACACCATGGACACAGAGTTGCCTCCCCTGCATGCAACGTTTCCGATCAAAACTGCCACCTTCGGGCTTACAGAATGCCTTATCCACCATTATGGTATTCCACATAGCATCGCTTCTGAGCAACGAACTCACTTTACAGCAAGTGAGTGCAGTGGGGGCCACGCTCATGCAATGCGCTGGTCTTACCACATTTCCCACCATCCTGAAATTGCTGCTTGGACAGGACAGTGGAAGGACATTTTGAAGATTCAGTGACAGTGGCAGCTTAGTGGCAGTACCTTGCAGGGCTGGGGCAACATTCTCCAGAAGGTTGTGTATGATCTGGATCAGAGTCCAATCTATGGTCCTATTTCTTCCACAGCCAAGATTCACAGGTCTATGAATCAAGGTGAGGGGCTGAGGGGAAATGGAAGTAGCACTGCTCACTATTTTCTCTAGCGACCCACTAGCAAAATCTTTGCTTCCTGCTCCCATGACCTTATGCCTCTTGGCCTGGTGGAGCTCCAGAGGGATCTCCTGGTAGAAGTGTTTCTACCAGGAGACACAGCAGTGGCTCCAGTGACCTAAAAGCTAAGACTACCACTAGGCCACTTTGAACTCCTCATGCCTTTGAAACAACAGGCAAAGAGGAGAGTCACTGTGCTGGCTGGAGTGGTTGATCCCGACAACCAAGGGGAAATTGAACCATTACTCCACAAGGAGGAAAGGGAGAGTAGGTCTGGAATACAGAACATCCCTAGGGTGTCTCTTAGTATTACCATGCCCTTGATGAAGGCCAATGAGAAACTACAACTCAATCCAGGGAGGGATAGAGACAGCCCAGGTCCTTCAGGAATGAAGGTTTGAGTCATGTCACCAGGAAAGAATCATGACCAGCTGAGGTGCTTGCCGAAGGCAAAGAGAATGCAGAATGGGCAGTGGAGGAAGGTCATTATAAACACCAGCTACAGCCATGTCACCTGTTACGGAAATGGAGACATGTCATGAATATTTCTTCCTTACTTAGTTATGAATTTATTTGTGCCTGTGTATCTGCATGCATGTATATGGTAAACATCTTTGTTTTCTTCTATTATTCCTTTACCATGTAACGTATGTATTGACCTTATATCATAATATTTGAGTAACATTTACATCATAATATAATATCTAAATTATAATAACAAGGAGAAGAATGAACACTACTCAAGCGGTTTATCTCCTCTTCTGGGGAAGGGGCGAGTGCATTCTAGAGTAGTAGCATGTTAGGCGGAATGATAACTTGGCTATTTTCTTCATGTGGCAGTTAAGTACGGTTTAAGGGGATGTGTATGGATGCCAAGTTGACAAGAGGTGGACTTGTAATGGTTAATTCTATATGTCAACTTGACTGGGTCACAGGATGCCCAGATATTTGGTCAAACATTATTTGGGGTGTCTCTGTGAAGGTGTTTTGCGATGAGTTTAATATTTAAATTATAAACCAAGTAAAGCAGTTTTCCCTCCATACTATAGGTGGGCCTCATCCAATCAGCTGGAAGCCTGAATAGAACAAAAGGCTGACTCTCCCCCAAATAAAAGAGAATTAATTCCTCCTGCCTGAATGCCTGTGAGCTGGAAAATCATTTATTTTTCCTGCCTGTGGACTCAAACTGAAATGTTGGCTTCTCCTGGATCTTGGACATTCTGGCTTCAGGCTGGAGCTACACCATCAGCTCCCTTGTGTCTCCAGCTTGCCAACTGCTCTCTCTGTTTGTCTAGAGAAACCTGACTCACATAGTTATCAAAATACATTTTTAAATAATTGTAAATAGTAACAGTTATGATTCTTTATTAACTTATTAGATAACAAGATCTGTTGTGCCAAAGCCAGATGACTGTAATTTCAGGGTAGTGCTGATTATATACAATATTTCAGTGCATTTGTAACTGTTATAATGTGATTTGAAAATATCCGTGATTTCAACTGGTGAGAAAGTCATACATATTTCCAATATTCCTGCCGTTTTCTGTCTGTACTTATGGTTGAAGGAAATACTACATTTGAGCTAGAGGTTTGTAAAAATCGAGATCTATTTCATCCCAGCCAAGTTGAAAAGAACCCTAACTGTGGATGCCTCAGAAAGTCCAACAAAAAAAAACCCTGAGGTGACAAAAACCTAGTGTCCCTTTACTCCTTCCTGCATAGACTATCCTTTGAGAAACTACCTTTAGAGGGAGATCAATAGATAGCCTGTGAGTTCTCTCCTGCCATCCATGTGGCACCAGGGCACTGTGTTTCCTAAAAGCAGCTGGCGCTGGCCACTGCTGCATGTCACCAGCCCAGAGCCATGTGGTCTTACACTCAGTTCCTTCCGCACCAGAGGCGAAGGGAGCAAGATGAGTAAGCCTCAGCCACTTGGTATTCATCATTGGTTCTCCCATGAAGGAAAACAAGGTTACAGCCCATCAGGAACTCTGCTCTCTTTGGTTAATGAGTCCTTTTCTAAATACACTCACGGAAAGCACAAGTGTCGCACTCATCAGATAACAGAACGTTTTATCATTTCAAACAACCATTTTTTTGCATGAATTAATTTACATATTAATCCTAACGAAAGCCCCAAGGAGAACTGGGAAATACAGAAAGAGGAACAAATGCATATCTGATCCTACAATGCGAATACACCCACTACATTTATATTTTAGAGTACTTGCTTCAAGGATGTTTTATATTTTGAATCATTCTTTTTTTTCCTCTGTGGGTTTTTGTCAATGAGAATAGGAAAGGGGGATGGGACGTGTTGGTGAGGATTCTAGCACATGCTCTCTTGTTTCCTTTCTCTATTGCTTAATACAATAACTTTTTATTATACATGGACTTGTATGTACAATGTTTTTACTTATCAGCACCCTTTCGATGGCCATAAACTAGCCCACCAATTAGATGCCACATTCACACCATTGACACTTTTCACTATCGCAGATAATGCCTGCTATGAACATCTCTGTCCATCCATTTTTTTTTTCTGTTCATATTTTGTCATTGGGATGGCTTCCTAGAAGTGCAAATGCTACATCCAAGAATGAAATTTCTTAAGGCTCTTGTTGTAAATGGCAATGAAGCTGCTCTCATTTTTTTTTAATTTTAAGTTTTAACATATTGGTAGCTTAATTATCTAATCCAGAGGAAACTCCTGAAGTCTCAAATGGCTTATTTTCTTTCACATCAAACAAGTCTAGGTCTTTCTTGGTGTCACCGTTTGAGAGGCAGTATCATGGAGTACAACATAACATGGTGGTTGAAAGACCAGACTCGAGATTAAACACGTGGTTTCAAACCCCAGCTCTGCTTCCTACCTAGGCCAGTTATTTAACTTCTCTGTGCCTGTGTCACATTTTTAAAGTGGGGATAATACCAGACCTTACTGCATATGGATGCTAGGAGGATTAAATGAGGTACACCATGTCAAGTAGTTTAACATATGGTATGACTTCAGTAAGTTAACTATCATTTTTATTTAGTCACTAACAACACAGTTTATAACTGTGCCCTTGTAAATACTAATATATTGGAGATAAAATTTAATATCCTATTATTAGCTTTCTACTTCTTCTACCTGTTTTCATATTCCTTTTTTCTCCATCCTTGAATACTTTTGCTTTATGGAATATTTAAAATTTGTTCTACTTTGATCCCTCTATGAGTGTGTGGGGTTACTACTCTTTTACTACTTTTCACAGCTTGCCTAGAGATTGCGGCTGGCTTTTTGACTTACCCAAAGCTGATATAAATTAATACTTTTTACCTCATCTCAGATAATGCAAGAATGTCTTTTTCCTCTTTTCCAACTTATTTGCTCTTGTCATTTATTTTAATTGCATACATATTTCATATTTTATTCAACTATAATTATTGCTACAGATTTATACAGTCAAGATTAATTTCAATTTACAGACATATTTGCCTTTTTCTTTGGTCCTTTCTACACTTCCCAGGTTCCATCTGGGGTCATTTTCCTTCCTCCTGAAGAATACCTTTAATATTCCTTTCAGTGCAGGTTTCCTGGTGATGAATTCTCTCTGTTTTTGTCTGAAAATGCCTTTATTTTGACTTCATTTTTGAAGGATATATTCATTCAATATAGAATTCTAGATTGGAAGCTAACTTTCAGCATTTCTTTTATTATTTTCTGACTCCCATTTTAAAAATTGTATTATTTATTTATTTATTTATTTATTTATTTATTTATTTTCAATTTTCAAGGCAACAAATGTGAATCTAAATGTTCCTGTTGACAAAAGCTTGGCACTTGTCTTTGATTCTGCATCAGAAGAATGAGGGCAAGTGGTCTGAGGAGAAGAAAAGAGGAGTTCATTAATTTGCTGGCAAGTGAGGAGGATAGAGACTACTGTCTAAAAATGCCATCATCCTATTAATAAGCAGAAATACAGAGCTTTTTTTTATATTTCAGCATAATATGGGGGTACAGATGTTTAGGTTATGTGTGTTGCCCTTGCCCTCCCTCCCCTCCTCAGTCCAAGTTTCAAATATGTCCTTTTAAAGGATGGGTTCTCAGCTTCAGGCAAGTGCTGTTCAACTACAGTTGATGATTCTAATCGTGCCATCTCCACTGAAGACAATCCTGTGACCTCCACGTAGGACCTCTGCTGGGACAGTTCTTGTATCACAAAGAACAAAGGACATTCTCCTGCCCCAATCTGACCACGTGTCTGAGGCAGAGCTGCAGGTTTTAGTACTCAAAAATGTGTGAGAAGGTTTTAAAGAGACAGAAAACATTTTTGCCATTTTTTAAGAGCATTCCCTCTATTACATATTCCCACTGTCGATATTTCCCCTCCATATCTATGGGAGGAAGGATGACTACTCTCTTAAATTCCTTCTTTTAATGTTTCTTTTTTCCTCCATTCTCTTTTAAGATTTTCTCATTGTCTTTGATTTTCAGCCATTTTCTCATTTTCTCTGGATTTATCTTGCTAATTGACTCTCTAGCTTAATATTTTTGACCAGTTTGGAAAATTGTCAGTCAATGTCTCTGCATATACTGTATCTACACCACTCTTTTTATTCTCCTGGAAGAAACCTCATGACATCTATGATAGAACTTCTGTTTCTTACTCTTTATTCTCTACTTTATCATCTTTTTTTCTCTCTATGCCTCCTTCTGGATGTTTTCTTTGAATTTGCCTTTCAGTTCACGGATTCTCTCCTATTCTTTAATATGCTTCAGTCCCTCCATTATTTTTATTTTAGTTATTGCATTTTTTAGTTCCAAAATTTCCTTCTGGTTATCCTCAGTGCTCCCAATTGTTCATCAAAATTCTCGTCTTTTCTTGTAATGTCCTTAACCATTTAAGCATTGTTATTTTAAATTCTGTGCTTGATAACTATTATCTTTGGGTCTGTTTCTATTTTTTTTTTATTTCCCTTCTATGTCTTCATATTTTTGATTGACTGCTTCACATACATGAAAAATTATAAAAATGATTTAAGACTTCATTTTCCTAAAGAGATGATTTACTTTTGTTTGCTGCAGGACACCAGAAACACCAGCATTCTAGGATCAATTTCAAGGATTGAGATGATCCTAAAACAGGCTTCATTTCCAGTAGGGCTATTTTACTTCCATGTGCCCTTCCTCCTAGGATCTAGTGCTTGCCTGTCACAATCCCAATCCAAAGCATACAAGCTTATCCAGAAACTTCTTCTTGGTGGGCCCTGGACTCCCATTTTCCTTCTACTTACCTTTTGAAGCTGGCAAAAGCCCTAAATATCTTTTCAAGTTCTCAGCCCGTCTTCCTGTACTGGCATTCACCGTAAGCATAAAACTCACCCCAAATGCTGGGATCATCTCTCTGTGCTATGTCTTCTTCTGGATCTTAGCCTTATATTCTTTATTGCATTGAGAGCTCTGCAATGCCTTTAATTAGATGACAATGATGACAACAATGTGTGTGTGCGTGTGTGTGTGTGTGTTTGTTTTGTCCAATTTTCTAGTTGTCTTCAGCAGAGAGTTGGTACAAATCACCTGGATCACCTGGTCCACTATTTCACAAAGTAGAAGCCTGGAATTTATTTGTCAAAAGTATGCATTTTTTCAAATTGTCATTATGAAAAAAGATCCAGGAAAAAAATTATGTTTAATTTCAACATTTCCAAACTTACTTTACTTCAGATTCCTTTGTTTTTATGAAGCAGCTCATGGAACAAATGTTCCATGGCAGCTCAATTTACAAAAGTCTTAGATTTCAAAAGGCTGTTCCTGAGAATTTTGCTTTTAAGTTCAGAGTGGTGTTAAACAAGGAACCATTGTATTCACTTTTATGCAAAGTTAAGTTACAAGAGAACTGTGTTTGATAGCTCTGTTGTGACTCATCCCACTCCATGTCATTTGTCATTCTCTCACCACTTTCTTTTTTTAAAAAAATTTATTTCTACTTTTGTTTTCATTGTAATCAAACACACAGGGAGCTTGGGATTAGTCAAGAAGCACCATTGGATCAGGTTCATAACGACACTTTTAAAAGTTTTATTTTGAAATAACTATAGATTCATAGTAAGTTACAAAAAGAATACACAGAGTTCACTGTACCCTTCACCCAACTTCCCCTAACAATAGCCTCTTATATAACTCTAATAAAATATCAAGACCAAGAAATTAACATGGTTACAACAATCTCAACTGGACTTGCAGACTTTCTTCAGTTTTCGCCATTTTTCACATGTGTTCATTTGTGTGATTCTGTGTGTGTATATATGTGTGCGCACGGGCAGTTCTGTGCAACTTTATCTAGTATATAGATTTGCGTAGCCACCAACACAACTATAACATCCAGAACTGTTCTGTCACCACAAAGGACCACCTTCATGTTATCTTCTTATAGTCACATCCCAGCATCCTTGTCCCCTGGCAACCACCAATCTGTTCCACATCTCTACAGTTTTGTCCATTTAACAATGTTACATAAATGGAATCAAATGTCACATAACCTTTTGAGATTTATTTTTTTCACTAAGCATAATGCCCTTGAGGTCCATCAGTAATGACATTTTCATTTTACATTTTACATTTTCATTTTACATCTTTTCTACTATCTTTTATCCTTGGAAGATGCCATTTTTCTATTGCCTTTTCTTACAGAATGAGAAAATAAGACAGATGGAAGATGAGAAATTACCAAAAATCTTGAATAGAACTAATGACAGATTCCTTGACATTCTAGTTCAAAGTTATTTGCAACAGACTTTGTTTCTCCTGAGATCACTCCTTTCTTTCTGACCAGTTTGGAACAGGTCAGCTAAAGATCATGGTAGATAAACTCTACTCCATCCACAGAGGATTTAATCGAAAGTTGGTTCTATGACAATCAAATGCTTGACTTTGCCTGAAGCGACTGCTGTATTATTTTATATCAGTAAGAAGTACTGGGCTGGTAACTTGGAAATCATACATACACTTACTGTTGAAAGGACATTTAAATCTGAATAAAATGTCTAAAATCTTAGTTCAAGAGTTGATTAATTAAAAAAGAAGAAATAAACACACTGTGTTTACAAGTGACATTTCCTAGTCTTCGTCTTTCTTCTCTTATCTATGGGGGTTTGCAATAAGGTCACCAAGTTTTGAATGAGTCTGACAAGTATTCAACAGCTTTCTGCACTGGCACAGAATGTTACTGGAGGGGGAAAAAACGTTTTCTTCAAGTCCAAGAGCAGTTATTAACTATATGAGGCCTGTACGATCCCACAAGTACTCTTGAAGAGTCTTTGGAAAAAGTCCTGGATACAAAGACACCCAACATATCTCTGTAGACACATTTTCCCAAGTGACCTCCTCCCAGGACCATCCAGTTTGATGGAGGGAGTCCTTCACTCCAGCCTCTATCTGCGGCAGGCTTTTCTTGCATAAAGCCTGGGACCAAGGACCAAGAGTCCCTTTTTAGTTTTATCTGAGTACTGATTAGACTGTTCCAAAAGCATTTGGAATGGGTAGAATTTAGGGACAAGAAGGGAAAAGACATCATTGCACAGTATATTACATGACTGGGTTCCCCAACCAAACATCCCACTGGAGTTACATTGTTTGGAAGAGTACGGAACTCTATTCTTATGTCTATGGCCATATCACCCTGAATGTGTCCAATCTCATCTGATATCAGAAGCTAAGCAGGTCACTCCTGGTTAGTACTTGGATGGGAAACTCTATTTTTGGTATAGCAAATGTAGCCCAGCAATTTTAGCCTAAGAAACCACAACTAGGTTCTTAAAAACATGAATATCTCAAGCATGTTCCCTCCCAAACCATCTTAATATTTATCTTCAGAGATGTGTTGAATTCTATTGCTGGAGTCATGGTTCAATTAATGATCTCCCCTGTAGTTATAAGGGTTGATCTTTTATTTGGGGAATTAGTTCATACAATTTATTCACATCTGTAACAACAGTAACTTGCTCTCCATTTAGAGTTTTTAAAGTTCATTTAGTCCTTTTCCTTCAATATTTTTCATCATAATTGGATTTCTTTTTATTTTGACTCATTGGATATTTCCCTTATAAGGTATTCCTATCAGTTTTAAACATGGTAAGCATTACAGAGGCTTAGAATAGATTTGAAAGCTGGAAGGTGTTTGTCTAAAATGAGTTAGATCTCAAAGATCTTACTATTTTCCCATTAATAGTTGTTTTTTCCATCAAATGAGGGAGACTGTGTTAACTTTCCTAAGCAAGAGAGCCAGCTACTAGAAAGGAAGATCTTTGCTGACTCTCCCAATTTAAGATGTGGAAAATTTAAGTTGCAGAAAATAGGCTAAAAGTGCCCAATTTTGAAGATAATGTGCCCTTGGCAAAAGGTAACATCTTTTTTCTAGGAAAAGAGCTTAAATAAGCCTTGTTAAAGAAAAAAAAAAAGGCAAAAGAAAAAAAAAACACATTGGGTATGTTGGACATCAAATACCTCTTAAACAAGTAACATTTGGGTGAGCTCACTTTCAAGGTACCAATTGTGTATTAAATTTTCCTCTAAATAAGAAACTCATGGATATAAAAAATAAGGGGGAAAATCCACAGCTTTTCCTCACTCTATAGGGTGGAGGCCACCCACCCAGTTTGGGGATCCTGTACCCTTCATATTCAAAGTAGATCAAAGACCTTAAAACCTAAAAGCTGACAATCTAGGGATATTTTTGTACCCAAGGGAAAAAAATCACTTTGCAGTTTCCATCACACATGGGAAGGTAATTAATTACATTGGAAGTGAGGAGGCTTATAATCGTCAAAGAAACCATATTAAGTGCATATATTATTCCTCATTTTATACTTGACATAAAGGCCAGACAGCAGTATGGCAATGAATGGGAAGGAAATGGTGTGGGAAATGAACATTTTCAAGAACCTGTTAGTGAAGTTTATAATTTGCGGATGTTTATTGTCCTCTCAATGATGGCAAAGTCTCTTAAGGCAAATGAATGGTTATCATTTGCACAGATGACCATCCATGCTCTTCAGAAATACCACAAGATAAAATATAAAGTGTTGCCTTAAAAGACCAGCGAATCTATCTTGCAAATCCCAACACATCTAACAATGCGATCATTTTATCAACTTTTCTCTTGGAATGCGCTTTCCAAAGATGAGGCTGTCCTGACTTGTAGGAACAATAAACAATCTTGAGAGATTAAAATAAATGACTGCAGGCTTCTTTTAATTTTCAGCAAACCCTTTGTGAGAATAAAAGAATGACTATCCTTAAATAACTGTAGAATTACATCATTGATCAACTATGTGCCCAGTGGATAAGGACTCAAGGTGAGACATGGCGTGTGAAAGGAATTGCGTCTTTGCTAAAACCTCTCAGTAATTAGAAGTTCCAGACAAAGGACCTTCTCTCTCCATCCCCTGCACCACCCCAATGGGAAAAAGACCAAAATGTTTGGTTGGGGGAGTCTGACACTGTTCTGTTTGTATTTTCTCTGTCTCTAAGGTTAATCATGAAAATATTATTTGTGGATTGAGAGTGATTTTGGAGAAAGTGTTTGTAGATATTAAAAATGTTGAATATTTTGGGAAAAACTTACTGTATTGAACCAAAAATTCATTCCAGTAGCACTTTTTCTCCTGTTATTTTACAGTGGATATCAATTCATCTTGGAGACACTTCTGGGGTTGGCTTTGTGCTAAGGTTCCTGCAGACCACTCCAGAGTCACCATTATGATGGGAAAGAAAGAAAGAAAGAAAGATATTAAGGGTATCTTCTGCTCAGAGGACAGTGATCCTCAAGGGAGTCTAATCTGACAGTTGGGAATCTAGACGGCTACTCTCTGGAAAGGGAAAAATGTGTAACAACCAATCAGTAGGGTTCTTTAAGATTTGCTTTGAGAAAAAAAGTGTTTAAAATTGTGCTTCTGAACTAATTTATTACATATGTCACTTTGGAGTATGATATAACTATTTGATATTTGCAGGTCAAAATACTTTACTCTTCTGTTAACTAGCCTGGGAATGATGATGAGGATGATGATGATGATAATGGTGATGATGATGAAATTAATCATGGTTAAAAGTGAGAACTTAGTCTGTGCCAGGTCCCTCTCTAAGCATTTTATCTGTAATTCCCAGTTAGACTTGTCAACAATTGTTTAAGGTAAATATAAGTATTATCCTCATGAAGAAAGTTTCCAAAGTCTTACATGCACACGGTCACAGGACCAAAAGAGGGATACAGCTGCCATAGAAGTCTGAGTGTCTCTGGGCCTTCACTCACTCTTTGTGGACTTACACAACAGCAACACCTTGAAATTGTTCTATGAAGGCTTTGTAAAAATCCTTTCTGCCTAAGAAGAGAGTGACATTCAGACCGTGCTGGCTCTTCCAAACTAGATAGACAATTTTCACTTAATCAGTTGCTAAAAAAAAGAGAGAAAGAGAGAGAGAAAGAATAAAGAAAGAAAAGAAAATATTTTTTTAAAAAGAGCACAGAAACACATAAATCATAAATTGTTAGAAAAGTGACCCTGAAATTCTTTGTCTGCTGTCAGCCAGTTAGTGGCAGACAGAAGACCATCACTGAGGTCAGAGTTTAATCATTTTTAATATTTAAAATATTTGGTTGGAGAGGAAGTGAAAGGTTGGTTCATTTTTGTAATTTTTTGACATAGCCATATTTTGACAAACTAGGTTGGTAAGGCAGTAAAATCAGTTCAAATCTTTCAATATAGACACAAGCACTCTATTCCCAAACCATTATAATTCTATAGCAATGTTTAAGAAAGTGACATTTGCATTCATTTTCCAGAGCATCCAGAGCAAATACACACAATATCTTTGTCTGTATTCAAAATTGCAATTTTTCCTTTCTCATTTCTGAGTGAAAAGTGTATTTTATTTTATATTTTTTATTTTTTTAATATTTTTATTCTTTTTTGAGATAGAATCCTATTCTGCTGCCTAGGCTAGAGTGTAGTGGCACCAGCATAGCTCACTGCAGCCTCAAACTTCTGGGCTCAAGTGATCCTCCTCTCTCAGCCTCCCAAGTAGCTGTGGCTATAGGTGTGTGTCACCACACTCGGCTAATTTTTCTACTTTTTGTAGAGACGGGATCTCACTATGTTGCTCAGGCTGGTCTTGAACTCCTGGCCTGAAGCAATCTTCCACCTCAGCCTCCCAAAATGCTAGGATTATACACATGATCCACAGCACCTGACTGAAAAGTGTAGTATAGACAGGAAGAGTCTGGAATTGCACCTTCACCATCCCATAGTTGCGTTTCCAGCAGCCCAGCCTGGGGCAGCAGTCTGGGCACCCCGCCAGCATGGACGGACTGTAGATACGTGGATGGAAATTTTGCAAATTTTTTTTGCTTCATTAAAATTAATTTGAGGACATGCAATTAGATAAGGGAAATGCTCCATAGTATTGCTAAGTTACCATCCTTCTCACCGAATGATTTGTCAAACTGCAATAGAAATATTTATGTGAAAACCTGTCAGTAATCTCGGCATGTAGATCAAACCATGCACTCCCATCAGATTTCCTCATCAAAAGCAACGAAGGGTATTTTAGAATCCAGGTGTAACTTCCAGACACAGAAGAAGAGAAAGTGCTTTTCAAAGGCAGAACTGTCATCCATTTCGGCACTGTCTTTGCCTTTTCCTGAATTGGGGAACAGAGCACAAAGAAAGAAATTAGGAAGGGAATTTCAAAAGTTACAGCATTAAAAAACGTATCCAGTGTCGAAGTGAGTGGTTCAGGGGCGTGGCCTGGGATTCTGTCGGGTGAGTGGTGGCCAGATCCCTGCAGGGCACAGCCTCTAGACTGCCCTGCTTTCTTCACAGTCCTGCAATTTCAGTAGCTGCTGCAGGACAGGCAAGAAATGGGCATCGACACCTGTTCTAGGGGAAGTCAGGACTTTGAATATGTTAAAGGCACCAGAATTAGCTTTCCATTACATGATCCCCAAATTTACAATCCTGACATTTCTGAGAAGAGTATGTTTTCTTCCTGCCCACCTTTTGGGCCATGGTTAATACCATTGATCATATGCCAACTTCTCCTTGTTCATCACCATCTCTGATCAAACCAAGCAAGTTTTAAGATTGGCACAAATCTAAGGCTTTGCCAGAAAACTTCCTCCAGGGAGCCCTCTAGACCGTCTGCTTCGCTAGTATGTCAGAGTCTTCTTTTGGTAAACTACCACCATCACCACAAGATGGTGGTGAAAGATGTCACTATTTAATCTCATCAACGCAATGTAAAAATGATCAATATTTTCCTTATCTAATTGCATGTCCCCTAAATCAGCAGTCCCCCACCTTTTTGGCACCAGTGACTGGTTTCATGAAAGACAATTTTTGCATGGACCTGGGGTGGGAGGTGGGGGAAATGATTTCAGAATGATTTAAGCTCATTACATTTATCGTGCATTTTATTTCTATTATTATTACATCATAATATATAATGAAATAATTATACAACTCACCATAATGCAGAATCTAATGCCACCACTGATCTGACAGGAGGCAGAGCTCAGGCGGTGATATGAGTGATGGGGAGCGGCTGTAAATACTGATGAAGCTTTGCTCCCTCACCCGCTGCTCACCTCCTGCTGTGCAGCCTAGTTCCTATCACGCCAAGGTCTGTGGCCCGGGATTTGAGGACCACAGCCCTAAATGATCAAGGCGGGTGTTTTCACTCAAGATTTACTCACTTGGAAAATTGGTTCATAAGCTGCATCCTTCTTATTTTGGGAACAAAGAAATTAAATAATTCTAAATTCCAATTGCACAGAATCCATACGTGGGGATTGTTGCTTTTGTCATAAAACAGGAGACTAAATTTATGTCCATTTATTATTTTTAGTGTAAGATATTGTGGTAGTAGAGAAAGAAAGCGTCCATGGTACCTTCTACTTTTGCAAAAATCTCTAAGTTTCCACTCATGTTCTGTAGTAAATGTCTGTGGCTGACATTCTGTGGAAATACTTCTTTACAATCATTTGCCACTTTCCCAGTACTGAAAATCGATCACAATTAACCTGTAGGATTGTTTTTAACAGAAATTACTTTATTGTTTTTCATATTATGAGATTTGGCTGGTGTGGTGGCTCATATCTGTAATCCTAGCACTTTGGGAGGTTGAGGCGGGAGGATCAGTCAAGGCTAGGAGTTGGAGATCAGCCTGAGCGACACAGTGAGATCCCATGTCTAAAAACAATGGAAGAATTAGCTGAATATAGTGGCATGTGTCTGTAGTCCCAGCTACTTGGGAAGCTGAGGCAGGAGGATTGCTTGAGCCCAGGAGTTTGAGGTTGCAGTGAGCTTGTAATGATGCCACTGTACTCTACCTGGGACAACCTGTTTCAGAAAGAAAGAAAAAAGAAAAGAAAACAAAAGAAAATTATGAATACCCTCTTTAAAGAAATATTGAAGAAATGTTTTAAAATACTCATAATCCCAATACCCAAATAGAAACACTGATAATATAAAAGAGGATACATATTTTCCAGCCACAATTCAAATCCATGATTTTAAGAATGGACTATATTTCACAAACAGGTGAAAAACCTTGTTCAAAGTCACATAACTAATTAGTGGCAAGACAGAGATGATCAATCATCCTGGTTTGCCCAGGAGTTTCCCAGGTTTAAAATGATAAGTCTCACATTGCTGTAAAACCCCTCAGTCCCTGGAAAACCTGGACCGTTGTCCCCATCGGCAAAACCAGGACTAGACCACAAGGCTGGGTTTTTGTTGTTAATGAACACATAACCACTCATACGTATTAAAAAATGAACTCCTGTGATATATAGTTTACAAACTTTCTCTAATCACTTTATGTATGTGGAACATATTTCTATGTCAACAAATGTAATTCTGCAACATAATTTGTAATAGTTGCACATTATTCCATTGTGTGGAAGTACCAAAATTTATTTCACCATTCCTTTATTGATGGATGTTTAGGTTATTTCCAAATGTTTGATATGAAAAATAATTCGATGATGAGTAATATTCTTACACATACATCTTAGCACACTTATCTCAGAAAAATGTGTTTAAAGTAGAATTGCCAGGTAAGTTAAAAAGTATGCATATGTTTTCAGGCTTTTGGTATATGTTGTCAAATTGCTCTCCAGAAAGCTTATGCCAATTTGCTTTCTCACCAGTAGTTACCTCCCTTTGCAAAAAATGGACATTATTAATCTTTCAATCATTCATAATTTGATGAATGGATGTCAACATTTCACTAATATTTTAATTTATATTCCTTTAATTATTAAAGAGGTCAAACATGCTCTTACGTTTTTATTGGCCATTTGAATTTCTTTTGGTGTCAGTATTGGTAAGTTTTGATCATTCTTCTATTGGATTGTTCGTCTTATTGATTTCTAAAGGTTCTTTATATAACCCTTTATCATTTATGTTGCAAGTATTTTTCCAGGTTTATTCTTGTATTTTAACTACCTAATGCTGTTGGTAGTAGTGTCGCAGATCATACAGAAAATTTTGATTTCTAAATGTTTTATTTAATCTCAAATTTTAAATTACTTTATTTTATTTTATTTTTTATTTCAGAATATTACAGAGGTACAAATATTTTGCATGCATTGCTTTTGTAGAGTTTGAGTCAATGTTGTAAGTGTGCCCATCACCCAGATAGTGTGCATTTTACCTGTTAGGTGTGAATTTACTCAACCCCTCCTCCCCCTCCCACCTGCTTGATTTCTGTTGAGTGTTACTTCCATATGTGCACATAAGTGTTGATTCATTAGTTCCAGTTTAAAAGTGAGTACATGTGGTATTGTTTTCCAATCGTTGTGATACTTCACTTAGAAGAATTGTCTCTATTTCCATCTGGGTTGTTACAAAGGGTATTAGTTCCCTATTTTTAATGGCTGAGTAGTATTCTGTGTGGTATACATATACCATGTTCTATTAATCCATTCATGTATTGAGGAGCGCTTGGGTTCATTCCATATCTTTGTGATTGTGAATTGTGCTGCAGTAAACTAAAATTTTAAATTCTTATATAATATCTTTTTCTTGAGCTAATATAATTTTTAAAATTTTCTCTATATTGAAGAGAAAACTGCTACATTCAAGCATTATAGGAGTCATCATAATGTAGTGGACGGATATGGGGGGGCATCCAGCCTGCATTGCGCCCCAACAGCAGTGGCTTGGGACAAGGCTTTTCCTCCGTGAGACTAGCCTCATCCAGCCCATTCATTTCATCTGCATGACAAAAGAGCTTGCTCTAGATCTGTGGTTTTCAACCTCACCTGCCATTAGAGTCACCTGGGAAGACTATAAAACTCCAGACACCAGGACACACCCCGGACCATCTAAACCAAAGTCTCTAAGGTGGAACCCAGGCAACCCCATTTTTCAAAGCTCCCTGGTGATTCCAGCGTGTTCCCGAGCTTGAGACCATTGCTTGGATCCTGTGCTTCCCAAACTTGCCCAGTGTTTTCTTGAATTGCGTCTTAGGCCTCTCTGGCCTGGGGATTTGGACATAGTCAATCTGAGTTGAGTCCCAGGAATCTGTGTCATCAGCAAACATTCAACAGTTCTGATTTTTAGGCATTTGGGAACACACTGAACTGTCTGAGAGTCCTTCCAACTCCAACAGTCAATTATCTTCTTTGTTCTTCTGCACGGCCCTCTCATGTTATTCTGAAGCTGAAGTTATCAGAGAAAACTTGAATGATGTCCCAGGAATTAGCACTTTGACACTTACGCAGTTTCCTTGACACCATCACAGATCATTACAACTGCATGGGACGCTGGGAGTCATCCACCCGAATTCCCAGGGAAAACCAAAGGGAGATGCCCAAAGTGACATAGCCGTTGAATGGCAAAGTCAAGAGACAGGATCCAGGCACCTGGCCCCAGATCCAACACCATCCTCCCAGCCCCTACTGCCTTCTCGTGCCTCAGTCTTTCCAACTGTGAAACAGGGGCAAGAGCCGCTCCTCACCTCCCTTTGAGGAGTGTTCTGAAAGCGGCTGAGGTAACATCTGCAGGGCTTCTGAGCACCTTAGATGAAAGACACTGTAATAAATACAAAGTACTTATTTTTCATAATATACTTTAAAGCTCTGTAAATGTTGAAAGGACATTCTTATATAAACAGACAAAAACAACAGTGAAAAAAATGCACCTCCTTTATTTCTTTTTTTGTATCTCAGATCCCCTTTTCCCATCAATTTTTGTCAGCATTGCATTGTGGCATGTTCACCTGGCAGGAACAGAAGGACAGAGGGCCCCACGTGGATGGTGACAAAGAGACATTCTAAATGACCTCTTCCCGTGCTATCGTCCCACGCCACCTCATACTTTGCCTTCACAACACTCATCTCGACTTGCGCTAAAATATTTATCTAAATGAGCGTTTGCTTAATGCCTGTCTTAACGCACTCTGCTTAGACCATACGCTGCAGGAGGACAGACACGACGACACGTTTCATGGACTGTATCCATCCCAACTATTTTCTAAATAAATGAATACATGACTCCACGAATTAATGGTCCCAGTCAAAATGCTCACAGTTAAGATTTTAACCCAGTCGTTGGCCTCCCAAATCCTTGTTCTTTCTGCAACATCAGATGGCCTTCCTGTAACATGAACTGAGGTCTATTTCTTTCTGGACCATTTCTCTTGGGCATAAATAAGTAGGTTTCTAGAAAGGCAAAGTGGTCTGGGGTTTGCAGAGAGATTGTGGTCAAAATATTTAACAGCTCACCTGCCACAGCCCAGCCAGTAGGGACAAATACTGATCGTAGAACCACCAGTTGCCTGCAGAGGAATCCCAGATAAGATATGGGACCTCCATGAACTTCGAATTTCAGATAAACAGCAAATAATTATTTTAGTACAAACAATACTCAGGACATACTTATACTAAAAAACGTTTATGTATAGAGCCAGGAGACCTGAGCTTCCAGTGGGATGGCAGATACACAGGAGCACCACCGTCGGAAACAGTTCACTCAAGTTGCTAAGTCTTGGAGGCTGATTTTCTGTGAAAATGTAAAAGTTTAACTGGACACTGTTGACCCAGAGTCAGTGCTTAAAAGTGATTTGTTTTATTCTCAAAGTTTGAATAGGTGTGGATGGAGCAAGACTCTCACTTCTAGTCTGCTCTCATGTCCGGCATCTTACTGCGATTCCTGTGTGGTCTGTTATGATTTAATTTTTATGATTAGTGAGTTGTACCCCTAGCTAATACTGCCCTTTTAGCTGAGGGGTAAAACCATGTAAGTTTTAAAAAATGGGTAAGATAAAACAGCAGCATTACTAAAATATATCTTTATGTTAAAACAAATTCTGCACTGATCATAATAGTATTATTTATAAAAAATATTAATATACTATTTATAATATGATATTGATTATTTAATGTTATGTACATAGTAAAACCTTCCAAATGCCCCAAAATAAGGAAGTTTTCCTGAATTGTGGGCTTGTGTTTAATTTTCCTTTTCTTCATACATATCTACATTTCGAGCTTTTCCATAGTGACCATATGTGGTCTTTTATAATCCAAAAAAAAAGAACTTCTAAAGTTTAGTAACAACCCAACAACATGACAATCTACAGAAAGATCAGAAGGACAGATGGCAGGGGCCATAAGGCTAAAACCAAATCTTCCTCCTGAGGAACAGCTACATTTATGGAAAAACGTAGCCGTTAAACTCAGACTGAAAATGCCAACAACGACTCACTATAGAATGGAAATAATCAGTCAACCGACCCATGTTTTGTCTACATGACATAAATAATTGTTTGGGTTGGTTTGGGCTTATTTTTTTTTTCCATTCCATTGGCCAAATTGGGCATACTGTTAACAGAATATTTGATTAACTTAGACTCTTTTCTAAACTCCAATTTAGTGCAATGTTTAACTTGAAATTTACTATGAATGTCCTTGAATTTCCACCTGTACACTGCACCCACAGAAGCAAACAGCACCACATTAATTACTGCACTAATCCTCTCCGCCTGCATTCTGTGCCCATGGATCTGACCTAATAGATAAAACACCGGGGTGTTTTCTCTACTAGAGCAATGTCACATGGCAAGGGTGTGTTGTCTGCCCCTTGAGAACATTTGTTTGTAAAGGGGTAAGAGTTTTTTAATATATATGCAAAGAATGATAATGAAATGTGTCTCGCCTGAACATAATCAAACGAGATTCCATCTAGTTTCAACAATTCAGAGCGCCAGGGCTGAAGACATTTTTACCGTAACTCATATTTTCAGCCCTGTGAAGTTGCCGCCCACACAGGAAATGACTTGGAACAGGTGGTCCACGGAGCTTGCTGGTCTTGTCTGGCTCCATGGGTAATGCTTGTGGGCTCCTGAGTCACTGACTAATTATGAGCCTGAACAAAAGGCTCTCAGATAAGCCCTAAGTCAAGACACAGAGAAAGGCAAGGTATAGAAGATGATTGTCACAGCGTGCTAAACTGTTCGAACTGAGCTGATGAATGAGGCTCCTTAGGAAACAATGCCTCCTTGGTTTGTGCTCCTGTTGGCTTCCCTGGACAAGAAAGCACAGGTGAGGGGAGGGGCATCGCACACCTCGGATTTTAATGAACTTAAGCCCGTTAGGAAACATCGTCCTTAGAGTCAGTGCTCACAGGGGCAAGGAGCTATCCTTTTCCGCTGTACATACTGTATCTCCTTTGATCCCTTCCCAGACTGGGAGGTGACAAAATTCTTCCCATTTCACAGATGAAAGAATGGAGGCTTACAAGCTCACATACTTAGCTTTATCTTTTAGTAAGGGCAAATGGACTGTGCTAGGGGTTGAATTGTGTTTCCCCCCAAAATTGTATGCTGACATCTTAAGCTCCAGGACCTGAGGATATATCCTTATTTGAAAATAGGGCCATTTCAGGTGTGATTATTTAAGATGAGGATACTGGAGTAGGGTGGATCTCTAATCCGATATTACGATTGTCCTTGTAAAAAAGAATGCATGTGAAGAGACAGAGACCAGGGAGAAGGCGCCATGAAGAGGGAGAATTGGAATGACTCATCTACAAGCCAAGGAATGCCAAATATTGCTGGAAACCACCAGAAGTTAGGAGAGAGGCAAGGAAGGGTTCTCCCCTGCATGTTTCAGACTTTCAGAGGGAGCGTGGCCCTACCCACAACCTGACTTCAGACTTCTAACTTCTGGAATTGGGGGACAATAACTTTCTACTATTTTAAGCTCCCCCGTCTGTAGAACTTTGTCACGGCAGCTCTAGCAAACCAATAGAGACAAGAACTAAAGTTTATTGAGGGCCTGGTATGTAGATCTTCTTAAGACCTTTTTAGAAACTTCATCAGCTATACAAAAGAAGTAATTGCTAACTTGAATATATAATTTGAATAAAAATAATGTAAGTGGATAAGGTATGGCTGAGAGGTAAGAATCAGAGTAAGTGGCTCTGTTTAAAAAAGACAGAGAAACGAGAAAGTAAAGGATCTTTGTGCAAATTCTAGAAGATCCTCTTTATGGTAGTGAGTTAGACTCTACTTTGGAAGAAAAACCCTAGTGAGAACCCCCATCCAACTGCAAAATCAGAGGGAATGTGTATAAGACCATGTTCATTCCAACACCAATTACAAGTTCAAGGGATTCTCAAAAACACCCTCAGTTTCAATAATTCACTAGAAGGACCACAGAGCTCACTGACAGCTACTCTACTGATGATTAAAGTTTGTTACAGGGACGCATACAATTATCAGCGGAGAGAAGAGCAGAGACCAGATCCAAGAGAGTGCCACATGCAGAACTGGTGCCATCCTCTCCCTGTGACACCACAACAGCATCACTGTCCCAGCATGGACATGTGACAACATCCCCACTAGGGAGGCCAACTCGAGCCTCCATGTCCAGCGTCTTTGCTGGGGCTCTATGGCCACGCAGGAGTAGCTGGCTGCCACATAGCTGGGCTCAGTTTCCCTCAGGAGATCCAGCTGATACCACGTGACCCGAAGCCCCCACCCTAACACATGTGGACGTGGCTCAGAGCCTGACCCCAAATCACTTGTTACTGCCTGGCTGGTCTCAGGACCCCAGGCAAGCAAAGCGACTCTTATCAGACACAGCCATTCCCAAGGCACACAGATCACATCCCAGAAGCCGAGGGCAAAGGCCAGACCTCTCTTTGAGCAAGTTCAAATTCTTTACTGTACCTTAGATTAGACACAGAACTTCATTTTTCCATCTGACCCCACTGTGGTGAAACATCTCCATGATCTGATTCTGGGAGCAACCTTTCTTTCATGCAGACCTTCCAATGGGAAGAGAAACCTCCCTCACCCTCCCGTGAGCTCTATTGTGCATTTGGAACAAACCCGGCTCTGAGCCTTCCTATGGGGGAGTCTTTGTGCAATTGGAGTCTTCCAGGGTCTACTCTGTATGTGCTCCCTGGGCTGTTGTGTCCAGGAACAAGACGAGACTGGGCCCAGGAAAAGCAAGAAAGGCCCAGGTCTTGCCTCGATCAACAGGGATGGACACGGGACAGTGGGATGGGATCTCAGAAACGATGAGGAGAAAACAGCCCTCCAGTGGAAACCCCAGGATGAACGTCAGAGCCTGTGACCCTGTAGTTATCCCTGTGCCGGAGACATGGGTAGACGGTGCCCTCCCGCAGCCCAAGTCGGGTAGGGGGCGTGTGTCCCATCTTTGTGCTTCTGTTTTTATGCTCAAACACAGAGCACATGCCCCTCCTCAGAAGCTGTCTTCCATAACTAAATTAACCAAAAGGAGCAACAGTACTCCTTCAGGTGACATTTATTCATACATTCTTCCTTCTGGTTCTAGAATCAATCGGTGCGTGCTCCCTTTTCTGTAAGTTCAGAGTGTTTGTAGAAAGCAGCTGCTGCTTTCTGCCCATAGGAGCATTCATGCATCTGTCTAATTTCTTACATTTTACCACCAAACAGTATATGTTATTTCTGCATTTTCATGCAGCATGCAAACATTTGTTGAGCATTTAAGATATTTTTACAATGTATAGAAAAATTAGAGTGAGAGAAAAAGTTTGCTTGAGCGACACTGCTATCCCAGCTGCTTCGTGAAAGGGGCTTTCTGTCCTCCGTACACTTTTCATGCAAAATGTGCTTCAGGCAAAGGGACAATTTTAGAAAGGAAAACCAAAAAAGAAATAGAAAGAAAACAGGAAATTAGTGTAATCATTTACAGCTAATTTGAACTTTTTTTTTTCTCCTTGCAACTTTGCAGGATTTAAAAGATGCATGCATTGCATGGTAAAAGACTGAAATAAAAATATGTTTTAATGGAACTCTATGGGCAACCTACCTGCAACTGGAAATGGAGTTGAAGTTATCGAAATGATTTCCATGGATGCATGAGACCTACAGGATGGAATAAATGTGTTTCGAATCTCGAGTTTTGACCTATCATTTGAAATTCATTTTCTCTGACTTTTCCATAAGCCATGCCAAAGACAATAAAGGAACCAGCCCTGGTCCCAGCACATACCTCCCCTCCTCACCCACCAGGCACACCCGATGCTGCCGTGTGGATTCAGACGAATGTAAAGCAAGTCATCCTGGCGTCTGGTTCTCATTGACAAGAGCAGAAAATTAGCATCACCTTCGGCCAGATTCTGCGTCGTATTCCATAATGCATTAGGGGGTCCCTTTCTGATTTTATTTTGTATTTTGGCTTGATAGCGCGGTTTCCCTGAACTTCAAAGGTTGTTCTCTGCTTGAATAACTCAACCAAGCTTGGAATATAAGAAATGCGCCTTTATTCTAAATGAGAATTTACCTGCCAAAACTATAAGGGAACCAAAGGGCAAAAAGTCCTTCATAGTGGAGTGAAATAAAATAAAGCCTTAATAAAATTTTCAATGGGAAAATGCTTCCTTGAATTTAGAAAAATCGAGATGTGGCCATATCCTTACTCGATGACTAATTATCGTGGGCCTCCCGACTTGAGCACTGCAAACTCTGATACTCAGAGCCGGCTGTGAATTTTTGCTCCTAACCCGTAAAGGGCATCAGCAGGACTGGGGCTTTGCACCGTGTGTTTGTGCTTTTCCAGTTTTGCACGGATCCTTTATAGTATATTAATATCATGCGTAATGTCAACATTTGGAAAAGGTTCGTGACTGACGGGGCTGAAAAGGCGTATTTCTCCAACAGCCTGTTTCTATAACCGAAGTCATTCTTCAAGACTCAGACCACCATATGCTTCCACTTTTTTCCCCCCCTGTTTTATCAAGGGACCTCGGCACACTGGATTTCAGTATAAATTTCAAATATATTAAGACAGTTCCAAAAACTCAAGCCAGCTCACCCCCAGCTTCTTGTGTACCCCTCTTGTGAGGGTCTGTTGAGGCCTTGGATGCTTCTCAGCTGTGGTTGGGGTCAGCCTTCAAAATAGTAATCACTGAGCTTTTGTTGTATGCCAGGCACTGTACTAAGTGCTTTACGTGTGTTAGGATAGTTCGTCCTCCCAAGAACCCAGTAAAAGAAAGATGAGAAAACCACGGCATTGAGACAGGTTAGGGAACCTGCCCAAGACCCAGCGACGAGTGCAGCAACACGGCCATCCCATGCCCACCCCGTGTTCTTATTCTCACCATACTGACCCAGACTAACGCCCGCTCACCACCCCTCTGCACAGATACACACCTGCACATGCCCCAACGCACACACCCCTTCTCGAATGTCTCCCTTTAGGGACTCTCAATTCTACTCCTAAGGGAGCGATGCCTTCTCCCACTCCCTGCTTCACTCTAAGCCCTCAGCGGGCGGGGAAGAGCTTCCTTTTCCTGGACTGGGGTCCATCATTGTAAAATGCATTTGACCCACAACTAATTCCTTCCTAGCCCCACCCAACCAGGTGACAGAGAAATAACCCAGTGCAGTAGATATTTATTAAGCGCATATGATTTATGAAACATGGATTATTATGATAGGGGCAAAACCGTTCAACGATCCCTGCCCTCAAGCTACTCTCAGCCTTAGAAGTTTGATCTGCGGGACTCCTGAATGTGTCTGTGGTATTTGGAGACCCTGATGTGAAAAAGCCAAGGAGGACGGGTTGCCTGACTTGGAAAGGCCCCCGAGGCATTCCCAAGAGAAAAGAATAAATCCTGAGAACAACAGGAGGCCCTGGAGACCGCGATGCAGGAGGGCCTGGAACGGGACAGAAAGTGCCTTTGAGAAGAGGCGTGAGGAGGGTCTCGCAGTGTTTAGCTCTGTCTTTCCGTGGGCGTGATCCTGCCCTTTTTGCCTCTTCTGATGACTTCAGCGAGAGCTTACCTGACTCCTCAGTGCTCTCACGGTCAGAGTCGCATCTCTCGGAGGTGCAGCTTTGCCAAGTCAGGACTGATGGTGAAGTTGGGCCTCGGGAGAGTTAGACTAGGTACTGCCGGGGACACAGGAGGCCACCGACCCTGGAAGGCCTAATACACTGTTTAAAGAAAACACCACGCAACTTTAACGCAGAACAAATGTATTGTCAGTTCGAGGTTACAATGGCAATGAAAAGAGATCAGAACTAGTGTGAGGAATCAATGAACTGGAGATGGCTTCTGTGTGTTTTCTAGAGAGACCAGGTGGACACGAGTGAGGTTTGGGGGTGCTTTCTGTGAGTGAGGGGGGCCGACTCCTTTCTTCTGTCCAGGGTAACTACCTTGCGCTGTGCCCTGCGAAACCCCTCAGTCCTGGGCAAACCTACCGTTAACCAAGCGCTAACGGCCTACCTCTGCAAATGAGTCCAACCTCAGGCGTATTCCTTATGCCTTGTTTTTAAACAAGAAAACTGAAGATCAGAGGAGTAAAAAGATTTGCTCAAGATGACAAAATTAACAATGGCTCTAGGTGGGATTTGAATCTAGACCTTATGATTCCAATGTAAAGATACCACATTGTTTTCTACAATTTGCATTTGAAAGCCTCAACATTTTTCTCCTTAATTTTTTTTTGTTCTATTTCATATTATTTATCTACTTGTTCTTTAAACTTTAGCCACCAGGCCAGCTTAGATGTTGTTGGGCAACCGTATCAATTAGTGGTGGGTTTGCCCTGTTAAATAGATTGAATGCTATTCGTGCAGATTTTAATACAACTGCTTTGCAGAAACCCATGAAGTAGATTTAAAATTTTCTAGAAGAAAAAAGTACATGATTGGGGATGTAGAAAAGGCTTATGGAGGATGCACAATAGTGAATGTTGAGAAACTTATTTCAAAAATAATGTATATTTCTATATAAATATGGAAAAGTCACACCAAATCATTACACTAAATATCTTATACGTGCTCCAGAATTCTAACACTCACCTTCCTTAGAATTGAAGTCATTTATAAAATCTAGAAAATAAACTCTAAACAAGTTTATGAAAAAAATAAAGATACCAGCCCTACTCTACTGATGATGTGCACCCGTGGAAACCAAACAAGACGATGGATATGAAAATGCTTTGAAAAATCATAAAGCACCATATTTCTGTAATACAGTATATTAGCTCAATGTTATTATTTTATGTGACACATCAATGTTTTGTCTTAACAATAACCTAGAATATACTGTTCAAAATTATTGTTCAAGTTTTTAAAGGAGGCAAAAGGATGTAGCAATGTAAGAGATTACGAAATTTGCATCTTCTCCCAACAGGACAACCGTGTTAAATATGTATGACATGTGATCCTGGAAATACACTCTTTGTTTCTGACTCCTGTCCACAAAATCACACATTAAATGCCTGGACTTTAGAAATAGCTATAGAAAAATAAATGGTTAGAGAGATGGGCAGGATGGATGAAAATCAGCTGAATGGGAAGACAGATGGATAGACGGAAGAATAGATGGGTGGATAAGGATGGAGCCTGTCCCTTGGGTGGGTAAGATACTGTTCTGACCCTGAGCCATGATTCATTGAGCACACTGTGGTCAGGTTAGTGTCATCGGCCCATAGTCTGCTGATATCGAGACCCATCTCCTCTCGGGGAAGCCTGCTTTGTCTCATGCTTATTGGCATGTATAGCCTTGAAAGAAAACTACCTCTGGGATGTCTGAGTGCATGCCTCCCACCCATTGTCCCTTAACTCGCTCTGGGAATACCACCATCAAGCAGGCTTGCTGTGGAGCTGGAAGGTGTGCATGTGCAGTGAACGTCCCAGGACCTGCAGCTGCTCAAGGTGGCTCACTGCTCTTTCTCATCACTTAGTGTTAGCCCTAGACATGTGCCAGCTGTTAACATGATCGTTATTACTCTTAGTGAAAGCCAAGGGACCCATGATATATAGTGAAGTCTGGCCTGTCCTCTAGGCCTGGGGCAAACATCACTGATCTCACGGCTGTCCAGGAGCCCTGAAGTTCTTCTTGGAAAGGACTGGCACCCATCTCCTTGCTGGATGGAGCATGGGATGGCCGCTCCATGGCTGGCCCTGGTGGACGAAGGACAAGGCTCTGTTGTGAGCTGAAGTTGTCCAGTGCTCCTGCTGTTGGCAAGTGCTGCCAGTGTGTGCTCCAGAGAGGCCTGAGTAGCCCGGTCTGTCTCACCCAGACCTCAAACCAAAGTCTGACCTGCCCTTCCCCAGCCTCTGGCTTGCCCCTCTTCAAGAGACTCCCAACATCCAGACCTGAATGGGTGCTGGAGAAACACACAACTACAAGTAGATAAAGAAAACCAAGTATGGTGAAGGGGACTCAGTCCTCCCAGACAGAGGCCCCAAGCCTGCCGTTGTCACTGATGATCGCATTTAAGGCAGAATAAGAGAAAAACTGAAAAGTAATGAGTTTTTTTCATGAATGTGCAATTATAGCACCAAAAGTAACTTTGGGGAACCAAAAAATGAGGTTTTGATGTTAAAAACATAGAAAAATATAAGTGAATTAGTGTTTTGGAAAATCAAAAAAAAAATCTTACAGGTAGAATAAATCTCAAAGAGGTCTTAATTATGAGGAAGAAAACATGAGAGACTGCAATAAGAGATTGGAAGGTGTAACACAAATAATATGAGTTCCAGAAGGAGGAAACAACACCTGTGGAGGAAAAATTTAAAAAGCAGTGAAAGAAAGAGAATTAAGATATTTCTATGTAGCAAAGTAAAACTGATTAGCCTAGTCTATCTAGTACACATTGACTGTGTGGGTTTTTAGGTCATCATCTAGAGTTGTGATTTTCTTATTGATGCTTGCAAAGGTGAGCCTACATTCCTGTGAGTAGAACTTTTCCTGGGCAGAAAGACCATTTCTAGTTTTAATCTCTGGGAAATTAACAGAGAAGCAGACAGAAGACAGGTCCCAAGGAAGTGAGAAAGAAGGTACCTTCTCTCTTTCTTGGTCTGGATTTTTAGGCAACCAGGTGGACTGTTGCAGTGTCAAGACAAAGACACAGCAGGTGGAACACAAGAGAGGAGGGAAAAAGTCAGGTGAGCTTGGGTTTTGCTGGGTCCATGCAAAGGCATTGTGCAAAGGCGTTTGAGTCTTCTCCTTCCCATTCCCTTCGCTTGGGATGGTCTCTGCTCACTTTGCTTATTTTATCTCACAGCTTTTAGTAAATCCATTCTGAATATTGTAAAATTGCCTTAGGTGATTCAAAATAATTAAAGAATACCAGCAGCCCCTCGGATGCTCATAGATATGGCAGAAGTAACCAGAAGCTTTCCCACCCCCAACCCCAGCCAAGTGGATGGGAAATCACAAAGCTGAATCTCCCCAGAAGGAGACTTTCTGCTTAGAGGCCAACCGGGTAGTCCTGGGTTTATTTTGTTGCTTTCTTTTATACTTTGCTGCATTTTTCCCAGTTTATGGATAACATGTCTTTGAATAGGTATTTCCCCTGGGACAGATGTTTGACACATTGGCTTACTTCAAATCACTGTATTTAGAAAAGGACCTGTGAAGGCTGTTCTATAAAGCAGGTGTGGGTGGCCTACACATGGCTCATTCACTTCCTATGGGAGGAAGGCCAGCATTCCCTGTGCCCTGACCTGCTGATCCCCCCAACTCCTTCCTGGAGCCTGGCTTCTGACTGTGGCCAGAGCCACCAACAACTGCACACCCTTGAGTGATAGTAACTTATAAATCAACAATATAAGTGCTCTTTCAAGAAATCAAACTCAGGGTCCCATGTAGTTTGCATGGTGCAATGGAGTGAATGTTTGCATCCCTCTCAAAGTCATATGTTGAAATCGTAACTCCCAGGGTGATGGTATTAGAAGACAGGGCCTTTGTGAGATCATCAGGTTATCAGGGGGATGGCCAATGAATGAGATTAACACCCTTATAAAAGGGATTCCAGAAAGCTCTCTTGCTCTCTTTCCACCATGTGAAGACCCAGCAAGAAGATGGCCATGAATCAGGGCATGGCTCCTCACCAGACATTGAATCTTCTAGTGCCTTGTTCTTGGACTTCCCAGCCTCCAGAACTGTGAGAAATGAAGACCTCTCCAAGTCTTTCTTTGCTTCTCTCGATAAAGAACCCTAACTGATAACTTGACCCAAAGCATCCAGAATAGTTTGAAAATCCTTGACTACCATGCATTTAGAAATGGCCTGTCTTCAGGGGACTGTCCTGTTCTCATTGGACTTGTTGAAGGTCTGAGTCTCTGAGTCCCTCACTCCTGCTGATGCACTTAGGTCAGGGGATTTTTCCCATCTGGCTCAGCAGATGTCAGGAAGGTGCACTGGAAAACTTCCAGCATTTGGAATAGTCTACATAATCATTCTTTCCTAAATTTGAGCACCAATCTTGGGCTTCAGGGAATCAAGGAGAATGCCGTTCTCTGCGTAAGCAGCACTCTGTACTTGTACTATTCATGATACCCACAGAAATGTCAAGAATGGACTTAAAAGGCACAACAAGGATTTGACTTAAACACTAGGCCAGGGGGCAAGACTTTCCAAAGCCCTGTTCAACTCCTTGACTGAACATAAAAGTTTCTAGGAAAGTGACATATGAAAAGATTGCTTGGTTTAATTAGACAAAAAAAGTAGGCTATATGTCAATAGGGATAAATCTTTCTGAAGTTTTAGAAATCATACTCTAGCATCTGCAGCTGCTCATTCTCACAGCCCTCTTAAGATTTATACTCACGATTTTATTGTAATCATTAATCTAGATGATCTAAGATTATGTTATTGCATTAAAGGCTAAAGTGATGAAAAGATCAAGGCATTTAATGAAGTGCAAAATTCATCCCACTTAGAAAAAAGCAATGTTTCCCTCCCAAGGGAAAGCCCAACAGAAAATGGGGCTTTTTCATGAAAGTTAAATAACTTTGTTTTTGTTTAAATTTCTGGATGGCAGGATAAATTTGTGTCATTTTCACACATAAAAAGCACCAAGTGGCAATGAGGCAATTGAATTCCTTGGCACTGAGCCTTACATTCCTTCCTCGGTTTAATGAGATAGATCAATAGAAGGTTGCTTATATAACTGAAGAGCAAAGATAAAGAATTTAAGCCCCTCCCAAGGCTGGTGTAGGAGGCAAAACACCTACTGTGAGCTTAGGAGCTCAGACCCACCACGATTCTGGCTCAACCATCTTTCATCTTCTTAAGTTTACTATTCAGCTGCAACTAAAATTTTGTTTGCTTTATATATTTATATTTGTATATTCTATCTGAAATCATTTCTTTCTTCACAGTAAAGATTTATGTAAGAATTAAGGAAGGAAATTAAGAAAGAAAATATGCATAGTACAGATGCTATAGGAGACTCTGACCTCATCCATTTGAATGGGAAGTAATTGTGTTAAAAATCATTGATACTTGTTTGCTTATGTTCATTAAAAATATTAAGAAAAGGAAAAGGAAAAACAAAAGAATGCCACATGGAGAAACTGTAGGTACCACACACACGAATAATTCTAAACAAAGAAGTTGATGAGGACTGAGGTAGGTTCAGAATCTTTCCAGTGTAGGAATCTTGAAACATTCATTGACTTTTTTTTTTACGTGAACTGAAGCAGATTGCAGAACAGCCAACCCAGTCACGCTAACGGCTGGCTCACAGAGAGATGCCACTCACCAGTGACAATTGCTGATGTGTGATGAACACAGTGGATCAGCAGATGGGAAGACAGTCGACGGCACCGGCTGTGTTCAGAAACAGTTGTTCAAATCCAAATATTGGATGAAGTCTTCCCCAAGTCCTGAAATTCTACATTTTCTATGAGAAAGCACCTGATGCCAAATACATGCCCCTTCCAGAAATAAGTGCACACACTGCTTTTGCCACTCTTTGTTGCGTTATTGGCATCATTTTGCTCATTCATATGCCTTTTCTGATGTGCCAATATTGTTTCATCTTTTTTATCTACTTGCTCACAGAGGGAAAGATTTATGCTGTGTTACACCTGGGGTGAGTGTCAAAAAATAGAATTAACTAATCCCTCCAACTTTGGGGGCTCGTAAAAACCACAGTGGTTTGTTTCTTGTGATGCATTGTATGGACCACTTGGCAGCAAAGCTGGGATTGGTCAGGAAGCTGGGAGACGGTCAGGAAGAAGGGGAGCTGTGTGGGCTCGGCCTGCACCTCCAGCGGCACACATGGATTGGGAGAAGATTGGGGCTTAAATTTTGTCCTTTCCCCAAGAGCAAGCTGGGAGACAAAATCTCCCGTTGGAGGCTGCTGGTGTTGAAGATCGGAGTGGACTGAGACCAGCATTTGGAAACGTCACACAAGGTTTGAGTTAAAGCGAAGCGGGAAGCAAAGCGAAGTATCCCAGCATCACAAGGCATTCCAGTTTTCAGACTCTAACAGGTGCTGAAAAATGTCACGTCACTGTTTAGGCGCGAATGCTTTGCAGCAGATGTCTCTGCAGAAAGGGACCCACCCCGTGTGGGGGAAGGAGCCCAGAAGCAACAACCAGGAGCCTCATGATCAAGACTTATCCCTGATGCTAATTGGTTTTGGAAGTTCAAACAAGGACATAAATTCTGTGGCTCTCAACTCCCCTGTGAAACGAGGCCATGTGGGTGTGGAAGGTCACGGGCAGCTCCTACGGAGCACTGGAGTGTAAATCACAGAGAAAACCCAGGACCAGGACTCTGCTCATTCATGTTATTTGCAGCCTTCCAATATAGGATTTTCTTCCCAAGGCCACAGGGATGGAAGACGTGTGTGAGATCATCCTTCTTTTCACTTGTCAACAAAACCCCCAATAGTCAGGAGAGTCCTCAGTGTTATTTGAATCGCAAGAGGCAATAAGAACTTATTTACCTAGTCCACCCTAGGCCTATTCCCTAACACCATATCCACGTTCTAGGTTATCAGCTTTAATTGAGCTAGAACTAGTAGTAAAGCTTCAAACACATTCGAGCATCCAGTGTCCAACTTGCTCAACCGAATTCACCTTGTCTCTTTGTAAGAAGCAGAATCACAGCAGAAAATCTTGAGGGGGGAAAAATCTCAACAGAAAAATAAAAGTAGTTTTTTTCCCCACTAGTATGCACTAGTTATGCAATTAGTGAAATGTTAAATAAATACTTCTGTGCATATTAAAGACTGTTTAATAGGCACCTTCCCCAGTGCTCGTTTATCCTTTAACAGACCTTCAAAAATAAGTCACACTGATTTATTATGAATTTCGGCGTGATTTATTTTTCCTTTATTTTTTTCAAATCCTGGATATAGGGTTTCCTATAATGGCCTTCCCATTTCTGGGATGCAGAGATGTGCTCTGTGAGTGTGTGCGTGCCTGTATCTCGATAAGTTGCCATGTACTGCACGGTGTACCCTTGCACTCTGTTGACACAAACGTTAGGATGGCAGCTCACACCTCCTCTGTTGTAAATCCCTGCTCCAGACCGCACTTTATAGAATGCTGTGGGAGCAAAATGTTTTCGCGACAAGTCCCTAAAGTTGACACGGAGAGCAGACTGGGTAGAAGAAGTTAGAGCTAAACTATTTCAGCTGGGTTTTGTGACATCTCTAGGGGGGAAAAATATGTCCTCTACGTCTGTGGTCCCCAAACCCCGGGCCATGGACCGGGACCGCAGAGCTCCACCTCACCCCACCCCTACCCAGTCCATGGAAAAATTGTCTTCCATGAAACCAGTCTTCAGTGTCAAAAAGGCTGGGGACCACTGAGCTATGTTGTAAATTTGGACGTGAGACTAGCAACAAAGAAGCAATCAAGGATGAGCAGCAGGCGAGAGAGCAAGCTTCATCTGTATTTACAGCCGCTCCCATCGCTGGCCTCACCGTCTGAGCTCTGCCACGCTCACCCCCCAGTTGAAACTGGTCCCTCATGCCAAGAAGGTTGGTGAACGCTGCTCTATGTTGCTCCAAAGCAGCTTTGCCCACAAAACACTCCTGACCACAGGCCGACAGGCCCTGACCACTGCTCCCTACAGAGAAGGGGTGACAGACCCCAGCTCTCACAGCCCAGGACTCCGGGAGAGGTGCAAGAAGGACAGCAGAGGCAAAGAACTTACTTTCTCCTCTCTTTCATTTTCCTTGTTTCAATTTCACAAGAGGTTCAATTTTAAGAGGTGGAAAATAAACTATCATCTATTTTGAAAAACTGAGAAGCACACTTGTCACAGCTCATCTTTACAAACATGAAGAATAGCTTTACAAATATCTTTACAAATATCACAGCTGTCACCCTCATCTTTACAAATACAGTTGTCCCTCGGTATGCCTGGGGGATTGGTTCCAGGACCCACAGAGTACATCAAAATCTACACCAGCCCTGTGGAACCTGCCTAAAGGAAAAGTCAGCTCTCCATGTATGTGGGTTTCACATCAAATACTGTATTTTTGATATGCCTTTAGTCAAAAAAAATCCTGTATATGAGCAGACCGGTGCAATTCAGACTCATGTTGTTCAAGGGTCAATGGTATTAACTCATTTAACTCTCATTATCTCATGAGATAAGTGTTACTTTATTGTTCCCATTTTACAGGTGAAAAAACTGAGGCATAGACAAGTTAAATAGCTCTCCTGAAGTCACCCAGTCAGCAAGAGCAGAGACAAGGTGCTGACCCCGGCAGGCCAGCAACAGAGCACATGCTCTTTGCCACCTTGGTCTGTTCCTCTCCCAGAATATTCTACCAACCAGCAGCCCCTCCAGCAGCAAGTGTGCCCTTCTCTTCCCCTTGTGAGGCAATAAGTGCTGTCTTGATGTATTGAAGGGCTCCTCCCTGCCTCGCACAATGTCAGGATTCAGCAATAGCATGTATAGTCAAACATTTACAAAAATGTTACTCATTATACTAAATTTGTGATGACACCATCAAACAGATAGAATCGTGGAACTCTGTACTAGTTTGCTAAGAAGGCTGTAACAAAGTACCACAAAGGGGTGACTTTAAAGAAAGAAATGTATTGTCTCATAGTCCTTGAGACTGGAAGTCCAAAGTCAAGGTGTCGGTAGGGTTGGTTTCCCCTGAGGCCTCTCTCCTGGTCTTGTAGAAACCCATCTTCCCCCCAAGTCTTCACGTCATTATGTGTGTCTCTATCCAAATTTCCTCTCTTACTAAAAACACAAGTCGTATTGGATTAGAGCTCACCTTAGTCACGTCATTTTGACTTCATTAACTTTGGAAAGACTCTATCTCTAAGTAAATTCACACTTTAAGGGATTAGGATTAGGACTTTGGGACTTCAACATGTGAGTTTGGGGAGACACAATTTAAGCCATAACAGACTCTGTATCTGAAAGGAAATGTAGACCTCCTATACCATAATAACCTCAGTCACTGAAGAGACAGATTTAGAGGGATGACATGCCCCACCAGAAACCCCCAGGAAAGCAGTGGCAGATCCAGGAATCAATCTTCCTAGATGATAAACACAGTTATTAACTCAGTTCCTCATATTTCAACTCACTGTTATTTCCTCACACACTCAACTATACACAGGCGATTTTCAAACATAGATCCTGAATTTTCTCAATGAATGAGCACACGAGGGCTGAGCTCACACCCTTTCCTTCTCATGGATGGCCAACCCACAGGAACATGAAGGCAAGTTTCTCAGTGGCTCAGCTGGACAGAGAAAATCATTTCTGGCTTAATTCAAATCACTCTGTGATATTATAATGTTTAAACTGAAGTGTATCCAATCTAAATACTAATATGAAAGAAAACCCACACTCAGGTTAAGATTAGGGAAGAAGGAAGTTAAATTTCATAGATCATGTTCTACATGGCAGATATAGTGCTCAGTGCTTGCACATGACTTATTTCAATTCGATATATGAGCATTTTAGGTCACTTAATATTTTGAATGATCTTCCTCAATGCTTATGCCCGACCGCAGGGAAACTAAGCTCTGCCTCTTCATTTTCAGGGGTGGGAAAGTCATAAATTCTTTCCCTACTCCTGGCACCAGCTATTGGGCAACCCAGTGAAATCTTCCAACTCCTTTGTCCCTCAGTCTTTCCATCCAAAAAATGGGGATGATCGGCCCTGAGTTCTTTTATCTCCTCCTAAGCAAGGAGATAAGATTGTTAAAGGCTCTGATTTTACTAGATAATCCTGACATAAACACAGCCTGGGAACGTGTCAGGATCACTATGTGCTGCTTCCTACAGGCCCAGTGTCAGGGAAAACTTGGCTGAAAGTTTAGCCTGGGTGACAAGTTTGGGGTGAGACTCAGAAACCAAAAAATGTGAAGCAAATAGAGATAAATCTTTTGCACAGTGTTACTGGAGAAACTACGGTTTGTTTTAAATGAAGATACATGGGGGTTTTTCCTTGAACATCACGTAAGTTATCATGACGGGGACTCATGAGTGAAATAGATCAGGTGCCGATTTACCAACCTGCACTCTCTGGCAATGGGCTGGTCAGTGGACGGGTGAGTGTGTGGGGCTAGAAACAGGAGTCACTGATAAGAAGCAATAGAACTACACCTTCATCAGTGCACATGTCTCTCTCTGGCTTGGTTATTGCCCACCTTTTCTAGATTGCCTTCTACTTACTCATTTAATATCAAAGTTACAGAAGTTTTTAAATCCCAGATTCTGAATGGGTCTCATCCTTGCACGTAGACCCTTGTGCTCATAATTGCAGTTTCCAAGGTATACTGAACTAGTTCTGCAAATATTGCTGCTATATCATGCCTTCTTTATTAGTTCAGTCCCTTATGTCTTGTCCAAATCTGTGGAATAAGTTGTCTCCCTATGTGGCAGACCCCGTGGCCCACTGAGCATCCTCTACTCTTCCTCATCTCCCTTACTGTTTGAATTCTGATTTTTGTCAAGTATCAACCAGAGAGTTCTTACTATCCGTAGAAGGGGGGTCTGCCCCAGGCCCTGGGACGAGTGGGGACTCAGAGCTGCCGTGAGCAGTGAAGGGATGCCCACCAGGTCCCCACTATGTGGGTTGAATTTTGTCCCCCCAAAATATGTGTTTAAATACTAATCCATGGTTCCTATCAATGTGGCCTTATTTAAAAATACAGACTTTGCAGATGTAACCAAATTAAGACGAGTTCATACCAGATTACAATGGATCCAAATTCCAATGACTGGTGTCTTTATAAGTGAAAGAAGATGCAGACATGGACATACAGGGAAGAAGGCCATGAGGAGACACAGGTGGAAATTGGAGTGATGCAGCTACGAGCCATGAAATGCCAAGGATTGCCAGCATCCACCAGAAGCGAGGAGCGAGGTAAGGAAGCAGACGCTTCCCTTAGAGTCTTCAGGGGAGCATGGCCCTTCCCAAATCTTGTTTTCAGATTTCTCGTGTCCAGAATACACTTACGTTGTTCTAAGCCACCTGTTTGTAGCACTTTGTTACGGTATTCCTGGCAAACTAATGCACTGATCAAAGATGAGAGCAACACAGGCAAAAGTTTTTCTTTGCCCTGATGACACCCCTGATTCCTGCTCTTGTCTGAGGCCATAATACCTGCATCTGTGTCAGTCACCTGTGGCCATGAAGCATACAGACAATAATGCATGCTAAGCATGGCAGAGCAAATGACAGAAAGACCTGGGTCCTTGGTAGATATCACAGAACATCCGAACCCATCCAGCAACTGCTGCCTGCCATAGTTCAGATTATGTGACAAATATAAAGTACTCTCTATTAGCTGCAATCTTGAAGTGTTTACTGTTACTTGCAGCTGAAAGCATTCCTAACTGACATACTATCTCTAGTGCCTGTACATTACATCCAACTACCACAATGCCTTACTCAGCTACAGATATGATCACAAACGTCCCAGTTGCCTTCCCAATAGTGTCCAAACTCATACTGGGTCCTTCAGAACCTGTCATTATGGGGTCCAGCCACATCTGCTATTCCTGTGTCTGGTTCCTACGCATTCCTGTACACGAACCTTACACGTTGGTGAAACTGAAATGAATCACTTCTTAAACACCCCCCTACTTGTGTTGATTTGTATGCTTGAAATGCCCTAACGTGATTGCCATTTCAAATACTAAGAAGGTAGCTAGAGAAATGAACAAAGTACACGTCGGCACCACTGTAACAGGGAATGATTGGAAACAATCTAACCATCTAGGCATCAAGGATTGGTTCACTGTGCTATGACATGTTCGTACAACAGAACACTCCAGAGCTTTTAAACTTTTATAAAAGCATAATATTTGATGACACTATATGCAGCATTCACTGTATAGGTGTTAGGTGGAAAAATAAAAAACAGATTTTTAAAAGTTTGAAAAGATGCCTAATAGCCTGTTGTCTGTGGTTATTTCTGAATAATAAGATTTGGGGCAATTTCATTCTCCTTTTTTACACCGTTCTAATTTTTCAAATTTCTTACAAGTATACATAACCATACAATAAGAACTAAGTATTTTTAAATCTTGAAGATTCTTCAAGGCTCAGCTGACCTTTCTGGAAAACCTTCCCCTGATTTCACTGCAGGGTCGTCTCCTCATTTGTTTTTCCAAAATGATGTTTGCTCTCCCATCTTGGCATATGGAACACACTCCAGCTTGAATTAGTCTTTCTAGTATATGTATTTCTCTCACTACATTTCAAGCTTATTTGGTACTTAGAAATATGTCCTGGTCATCTTTGTCTCACCCATGGGGAGTGAACAAGACACCCCCTCCATGTTGAGGGAGTAATAATAGCTGGCACATAGTGAAGACTTGATATAGCAGAAGAAAATCATTACATGTCATTTGGTCCAATTGGTTCATTATTCTGATGTGGAGACTGAGGTCCTGAGAGATTAATTTGCCCAAGAAAAGAGCTTTGAGCATCCCTGAGTCCTCCTCGTTCTTTACCTTCATCTCCCACCCAGGTTTTGTCAATGCTTGGTCTGAAATGTTTTCCATGTCCTTTCCTCCTTATCTGTCCTACAGAGCAGACCTCTTCCTCCCACCTAAACTATGAAAATCTCTTCATTAATAATCTCCCTGCCTCCTCAGCCCATCCAATCCAACCTCCATCTCATCACCAATCAATCACCTTTCCAAGGACTCTTCATGTTCTAGAATGCTGCTGACTTCAGTCCCTTTTCTCTGCTACTTGTTTGGAAGATTTATATTAGATTTAGAGTTTTTATTTTCAAATTCCAAGTTAATGAGAAATTTAAATGAATTACAGATGGTCTCTGACTTACAGTGGTTTTTTGACTTTATGATGGTGCAAAAGCGATACATGTGCAGTAGAAACTATACTTCAAGTACCCATAGAACCATTCATTTTCAGTACAGCATTCAATAAATTACATGAGATGTACAACACTTCATTACACAGCAGGCTTTGTGTTAGATGGTGTTGCCCAACTACAGGCTAATGTAAGTGTTCTGAGCGTGTTTAACTGAGGTCAGGCTAAGCTAGGAAGTTTGGTAGGTTAGGGGTATTAAGTGGTGGCATTTGGTGTCTTCCATTCACACGTTCACACTTGTCTACTGAACACTGACCAGGCAGGCACACTGGTAGCCCAGGGAGTTACAAAGAAATTATGACAGGGCCTGTCTTTGCAAAGCTAGAGCTACATGTGGAATTTTCAATATATTCAAATTAAGAACCCAATACACCAAGATTGGAAGATCCCATAAAACTTTTAGGCCCCTTCTTGGTCACCGAAGGCCCTTCACTACATCGGCAACTTAAAGCAGGTGAGCAGGAAGTGAAGCAGCACGCCACATGTCCGATGTGTTCTTCGTTTCTCCCCAGGAGTGTGACATTACGCCTAACATCTCTGAAAGACCTGCTGTAGATTTTTCCAAAAGCCTTGGCTGGTAGTGCTTGCCTGGCCTCCGGGACAGAATGAGGCTGGCTCCAGACAGTGGCCCCCTAAGCACAGGCTCCTAAATCACCCCTTATCCTTGCCCCTTCCTGCTGTGCTGACAACAGCCGGAAACTGCTCTGAGAGCCTCAACCCTGTAACAACTGCTGACGGACACTAGAAAGAGTTTCTTCTCTGGCAGATAATTCAGAATTAAAGGAACAAACATGTTGAAAACCCTATTCAAGGAAGATTATAAGTGTGAACAATGCTGATGATAACAGCGCTTTTCTCAGAAGACCGCTTGGAAGAGCGTTGTCCACATTGATTTCAGGCTTCCGGGCTTTTATCTCTCATGTGCCATGTGCTCCCATTTATCTGCCAGCAGTTAGATGCCACTGAAATTGAGAATGAAGTCCAGCTCAGCGCGGCTGACCACCGAATGAAGATCAGGTGGTAGGAAAGAAGTTTGTCTCTCCTACATTTATTCTCAGCAGAATTGTGTATGTGTAGCAAGCAAAGCATCTTTCTAAAATGATCATAGTTATAGTTGTGCTTAGATTTTGA